>CAEMYA010000251.1:184335-196769 GCA_903131615.1 Diplodus sargus | reverse complement strand
GTGTGTGTGTGTGTGTGTGTGCGTGCGTGTGCGTGTGCGTGTGCGCGTGCGTACGCGGACTGTCTGTACAACTGTTATTGACTGCTATTTCTGTTTCCTGCCTGTGATGACACCGACTCTAAACACACACACACACACACACACACACACACACACACACACAGTCAGTCTTTAAGTAAAGTTTAAGTCAAATACATTTTAAAGATTTTTGTCAGTGACATTATTCTGAGTCACAGCTGATGTTTTATTGTCAAACCCAGAAAATAATCTTTACTGTTTGTACCCGAACTAAAGTCAAACTGACTCAACGTGACCAGAAAATATTTGATTGTGCTTTAGTTGCTCTGAGCTAATATTTTGTTCAGAGGGACGATTGTAATGAAGAAAATAAAGAAAAAGGGTGAACAGTTTGTGACTTAAGTAACTTCAATGTAGAACTGTAACCAACTAAAGAGGAGAGTCACTCAGTGCGTTTACATGACAGTCAAAAAAAACAAATTACTGTGTTAGTCCGACTATGATCGGATCTTTAAGATGCATGTAAACACCTCAGTCTGACTAAACTCGGACTGGATCGGATTTCTCATAGTCGGATTAAAACACCTAGATTATTCGATCGATGGTCGCATTACTCCTGCATGTATACGTTCCATCAGATCGGATCGGATTTTGTGTTCTGCGCAGGCTCGAGATTTTTTTCCCGGGGCCGTGAGCCCGAAGTAGTAGGAGAAGTAGAAGGCGACAGCGGAGTCTTTTTCCTCCGAAATCACCATAAGCAAGAGCGCCATTGTGCATCTAGTTTGTGTATTATCATGTACACCATATACGAAATGTACAAAGATGCAGAGGCAGAGTTTGTTGTTGCTGGTGACGTAAAGAGGTCAGCTGGAGGTGGCTCTGTTACCACTAGTTGAAATGGGGTATGACATGCTTCAGCCAGTAATTACATTTATACTCGGACAATTGCAGTTGTTTGATTGAGCAGCATAGTTGAACTATGGCTGTAATCTGACTAAGCTGTGCATGTAAACATACTGACTGTTGAAAACTCCCTGATTATTTTCACTCAGTTGTTTGCTCTCTAAAATGTTGATCACTATTGATCAATGTTGATCAATTTACCTGGGGGCCAACTATCTATCAATCAACCAGGCAATCTTTATCTTTATCTTTATGTGTATAGTGCCAATTCACAGCAAAAGTCACGTCATGACCCTTATCAGATGGAGCAGGTCTAAACCAGACTCCTTGATTAATGTATTTTCAGAGACATCAGAATTGTGACATGTTTTCAGGTCACGCTTCAGAATTAATGCTTCACTCATGAAACATCTGATGTGGATGAAAACACAGTTCATAAAGAGCCAATCAGATATAAGGGTCTAAGGACAGAGGATGTTGTTCACTGTACAGATTGTAAAGCCCACTGAGGCAATGTGATTGTGATTTTGGGCTATATAAATAAAATTGATTTGATTTGATTTGATATAATTCAGTCTGTGTTTATTCAGTCTTCTTTTAATAACAGGTCAAATGTTGACATCATCACGTCACTGAGATATTTTCAGCTCAGCTACACATCTATTTAAAACACACACACACACACACACACACACACACACACACACACACACACACACACAGTGTGTTAGATCTGGTGTCAGTGACCGTGAATCTAAGAGACGGAGCTTCAGTTTATTATTAACACTTTCAATCGACGTGTTAATCCTGTGAGAGACCAACAATAGACTCAGTTATCACAACATAAACACACAGGAAACTCAGATGTTTTTTAAATAATGTCACATTTGATATTTTATCATATTTATGATATTAGGAGCAGCAAACCTGATACAACAACACAGCTGATGATGCTGACTGTTGGCTGTGTTAGCTCAGCGTTTGTCTTTTAGTATAATAAAAAAAAGTCTTTATCCGTCAAGTATATTAAGCTTTTTTTTCCCCCATGATTGTTATTTTAAAACAAGTCCGATAGAAACCACTAAACCTCAACAGGAGTCTGATTTCAACCAACTCATGAAGCTAATGCCAGCATCTCTAGCTAGTTGCAGCTGATGACATCTGCAGCTAATAATGAGAGGAAGGACACGTTGTTGTTAAAACTTAGTCTCTGTTCTCATAGTGAACTGCAGGGAACTAACAGGCTAACATGTTGGCACAAAATGGCTCCTTGAAAGTATTTGGATGGATGATATTTATCACCACTCATTTTATCACTGAAACCTGATCTGTTTCTGGCACCAGCGCGAGCAGGACACCTATCCAATAGCTCCGTACATGTCGTGTTGTTTTCTAACACTTTAAGTGTGTTTTTTTTAAAAACTTTTAACACTAACCGTGTAAACTTTATATATTCTATGGATACAACTACTTTTTACAGACAACATAGCCGTGGACATCTTGCTTATTCAAGGGAGAAGCTGCTTTCACTACAAACAATGGGACGCGCCGGCATTTTCCACCACATACCTGAGGAGCTGAGGAGGAGGCACCGAGGCGGCAGAGCCGGAGCGAAGATGAAGGCTAGGCTAACGACTAAGCGGTGGAAGTACAAGCCCTTGGCTCCGTCGATATTGATGGGAAATGTGTACTATCTGACCAACAAGATGGACTCCACCATTGCGAGACTGCAAATACAACATCCAGACACATTCATCACCATCTCTGGGGATTTCAACTACATGACACTGGACTCCACACTGCCAGACTTTCACCAGTTTGTAAGCTGCCCCACCAGGAAGAACAGGACATTAGACCTTCTGTACGCCAACGTGAGGGATACGTTTGGATACCAGGAGAAGGTGGGCGTGGAGGGTGCCATCCTCTTTCTGCTCCACAGGGTCCACTCTCATCAGGACAAGGAGAGCGGCACTGTGAGAATTGTGTTTTTTTTATTTCTCCAGAGCCTTCAACCCCAATTTCGGCCACTCCTGCTGAGAGACAAGCTGACAGAGATGAGGGTGGACCCACTCTTGGTGCCATGGATTACGGGCTACCTCAGGGAGAGACCACAGTACGTCAGACTGAAGGGCTGCACATCAGACACTGTGGTCAGCAGCACTGGAGCACCACAGGTTACAGTGCTCTCTCCCGTCCTCTTCACCATGTACACATCTGACTTCCAGTACAACTCCGGGCTCTGCCACATGCAGAAATACTCGGACAACACTGCGATAGTTGGCTGTATCAAGGATGGACAGGAGGGGGAGTATAGGAGCCTGGTCGAGGACTTTGTGAGGTGGTGCAGGTCCAACCATCTGCAGCTGAACACCTCCAAGACCAAGGACATAGTGGTGGACTTCAGAAGGAAGAAACCACATCTCCAACCTGTGTCCATCGAGGGGGTCGATGTGGAGGTAGTCAGGACCTACAAATATCTGGGGCTGCAGCTGGACGACAAGCTGGACTGGACAGCAAATATGGACACTTTACACAGGAAAGGGCAGAGCCGTCTGTACTTCCTGAGAAGGCCTTCAACATCTGCAAAAAACTGCTGCAGATGTTTTACCAGTCTGTGATGGCCAGCGTCCTCTTTTATGCTGTGGTTTGCTGGGGAGGAAGCAGCAAGAAGAGAGACACTGGCTGACTGGACAGACTGCTATCCATACTGGACAACACCCACCACCCTCTGCACAACACCTTCACCAGGCAGAGGAGTGTGTTCAGTGGCAGACTGCTGTCCCAGTCCAGCTCCACCAACAGACTCAAAAACTCTTTCGTCCCCCCACTGTGCAACAGCTCTCAGTAAAGGCAGGGAGGACAATAAATAATAGACAATGGACAATCTCTACCTCTATTTGCACATCCATTTGCACAGTTTCACTTTCATTTGCACTGTCTACCGTTTTGCGCCGTTAACTGTAGCCACTGTTCATGTTATAGGGTCATGTTATATATATATATATATATATATATATATATATATATATTAGGGCTGTCAGTTTAACGTGTTAATTAGATTAATTACACTGCAAATTAACACGTTATAAAAATTAACGCAATTAATTCTGAGATTCTGAGTGGCAATTCAATGTGCAAGCATTTTAAATTTGGCTCATTGAATGACCCGTAGGCTACTTGGCAGTGGCACGTCACTGTAGCACTAGCACCGAGGAACGTCCGGACGTGTTCGTCACTTCCCACCTGCGTCGCTCGTCGGGCTGTAACGAGACACGTATGGAAGCTGAAATGGCGACACTCGGATCCACGAACCTGTCTCGCGCTGTGAGAAGGCAGAATCACGACACAACTTCCAGTCCAGATCAGCCCTATGAGCTGTAAGTAACACCACATTAACACCGCAGCGGTCGTTCGCCAATTCCCCGCAGTTGTTCGTTCACAGAGCGAAACATCGCTGTAAAGATGAACCGCTGCGTAATTTACACAGAAAGCCGGTGCTGCGGCTCCTAAAGAGACGTGACGGTACAAGTCATGATGATGACGTGTGTGTTTTCAAGGGGTTTCCCCGGTGTCTCCCCTCCCTGTCAATCAAAACCGACGGAGGCTGTCTTCCGGGGTAAAGTTTACTGAAGTCTCGGTCCGGAGGGCTGACCGTTGCAGAGATTTGTTTTCATCAGAAACACTCGGTGAGGTAACATTTTTTTTGCCGGTGACAGACGCATGGCAGAAATGTGACGAGGAGTCCGTAGGTCTGTCATTTTAAATTTGCACTGCACTGACGCTTTTTACAAATGAAGTTCCTAACGGAAAAATAAAGTTCTTTGAATTGAATTGAATTGAATAGGACGGGCGGGGGGAAGGACGCTTCCCCACGTACAGCTGTGGTATTTTTTAACTTGTTGCCAAACACAGTTACAGTTACTACGTTACCTTAGTTTGGTTCTGTAACGTTGTTTTGTGGGACATTTCTCTGTTTTAAGTTGAGTGAAAGATCTGTGCAGTTAACAGACCATCAGATAGACACGCCCTCCACAATACTGCACCTCTGATACTATCAGACAATGTCCTAGAATTCGACTTCTTTATTTGGGTACCTTTAGCAGATATGAGATTAAAATGCGATTAATTAGATTAATTAATTACAAATCCTGTAATTAATTAGATTATTTTTTTTAATCGCCTGACAGCCCTAATATATATATAATTCTATTTTCAATTCTATTGTTAAGGTTAGGGGTTTGTCTAATGTATGTTTTGTATTTTCATCTATCTATCTATCTATCTATCTATCTATGAACCATTAACCATTTGTTGGTCATCAAGTGACATCTGTGAAAGTAATATAAATCAATAAATCACACCTGAGTTTAACAGCTGTTTTGACAACCAGCCTCATGATTGGCTCCTGGTGTCACTTTAGTTGAACTGATGTAGTAGGTAGTAGTATTGTAAGCAGACTGAGGAGGATCAGTTCATGCTTTGTAGCTCTGTGGCTGCTGCAGTCCGATTTGTGTTTATATCCATGTTTTACATGAAACACCAGGTAAATGTTCTTAAAATATATATAAGTGTTACTGAGTGACCTCATTGTAAATCCTCAGTACACATGGCGGGTAAAGACGACAGAGGGCATCCTCTGAACGTGACTGAACGTGTCTTGCAGTTGTGATGTCGGGTGTGGTCTGTAAACTGGATCATGTGTTTGTTTTTGAGTGAATGTGAACTTTATATTGACTTCCTGTGGGAACACAGCTGACTGTAGGTGGAGAACACAGTGACCATGTGAGGTGGAACAGAGCTCTTTGTTTGGGACTTAACAGCTTCACAATAAAAGAATTTATCTGACTGAAGGTCAGTAAATCACTGGTTGGTCCCCATGTTCCTCAGAGTGTGATACAGGCTGTGTCTTGTGTTTTGCGGATGTCACTCACAGTGTAAACTTCCTGTCTACACCTCAGCAGCTCTGAGGTTAGATCTCTGTAGAGACACTGATGATCAGAAAATATACAGTTATTATTTCTGACCAGCATTGTGAGGTATGTTCAAACTTCAAAGTGGAAAACTGATCAATAATGTCACATGTATTCATATATTATAATAGGCATCAGTCATGTTTATTAACAAGACACATTGAACATGTGGAGTGATACCGCTGCCAGCTCTGGACTTTGTTAATGATTGTCGACTCTTCATTTTGTCAAACAGACTTCATTAGAACATCTGTATCAGAGGGTAAATCCTTCAGACAGCAGAGAACATTCATTTGACTAGTATGGATTAAAAGTTTAAATTAAATTGATCGGAAGAAAATGTAACTAAAATTAATAGTTAGTAATAGTAGATAATATTAAAATGATATATTTTCAAAAAAGGAACATTTATATATACATTCCAAAGCGGAATAAAACGAGGTAGAGTAAAACGAAGTGGTGCTGCAAGTTGCCTCTTTGTTCACAGTGTTAATGAACTCCAGCTGAGTAAATGTGTCCTTACTGTGAGCAGCTGATAGAAGATCAAGCTGTCAGGTTTTTGCAGTTACAAATCGTTTACATTTAACAGACACTTTTTTTCGTCCAAAGCGTCTTACAGTAATTCATACACTGGTGGTGGCGACTGCCATGCAAAGTGCCGACCAGCACATCAGGAGCAGTTTGGGGTTCAGTACTCTGACTCTGTCACTGCAGGGACGGCAGCTGTTTTCTGGGGGAAAGTTCACTGAAGTCTCGGTCTGGAGGGTGGACTGTCACCGTGACAACAGTAACTAAAAACTGCGGACAGACGCTGCTTTTTGGACATAAATGTGACGAAGAGCCGGTATGACAGACAGGGACAGGAGGACAGACAGCACGACAGACACTTCTCGACGTATAACTGCAGGATTCTTTCCTCAGGTGCCTAAGACATGTCCAGCTACAACAGTACTGTTCTTTGGCCCTTTAACGTTGCTTTGCAGGAAATGTCTCTTTACTTTGATGAGTGACGGATCAGTTCATCTGTCAGACTGAACACCAACAGACTCTAAAAACACCATCAAACTGAACACCATCAAACTGAACACCATCAGACTGTGAACACCATCAGACTGTGAACACCATCAAACTGAACACCATCAGACTGTGAACACCATCAAACTGAACACCATCAGACTGTGAACACCATCAAACTGAACACCATCAGACTGTGAACACCATCAAACTGAACACCATCAGACTGTGAACATCAAACTGAACACCATCAAACTGAACACCATCAGACTGAACATCATCAAGACTTAAAACTTTTTGCCACTGCTTTTAACTGAAGCAATTCAAGTCTTTGAACTGCATTATGACTCTGACTCTACAGTCTTGCTTCTTTTAAAGCTTTTCTATTTTAGCCTACTTTCTTTTTGATGTTTGTTTTTTTCTTAATGTTTTTACTGGTCTTAAAATGCAATTCTTAATGTTTTTATTGGTCTTAAAATGCAATTCTTAATGTTTTTTTAATGCAATTTTCAATGTCTTTTAAATGAAATTTTTTATATCTTTTAATGTAATTTGTGTGTGCCTGTGAAGCACTTTGAGTTGCCTTGTGTCTGAATTGTGCTATACAAATAAACTTGCCTTGCCATCAGACTGTGAACACCATCAGACTGTGAACACCATCAGACTGTGAACACCATCAGACCGTGAACACCATCAGACTGAACACCATCAGACTGTGAACACCATCAGACTGTGAAAACCATCAGACTGTGAAAACCATCAGACTGAACACCGTCAGACTGAACACCATCAGACTGTGAACATCATCAGACTGAACACCATCAGACTCTGAACACCATCAGACTGAACACCATCATACTGAACACCATCAGACTGTGAACACCATCAGACTGTGAAAACCATCAGACTGAACACCGTCAGACTGAACACCATCAGACTGTGAACACCATCAGACTGAACACCATCATACTGAACACCATCAGACTGTGAACACCATCAGACTGAACACCATCAGACTGGACACCATCAGACTGTGAGCACCATCATACTCTGAACACCATCAGACTGTGAATACCACCAAACTGAACACCGTCAGACTAAACACCATCATACTCTGAACACCATCAGACTGAACATCATCAGACTGACAACACCATCAGACTGTGAACACCATCAAACTGAACACCATCAGACAACACCATCAGACTGGACACCATCAGACTCTGGACACCATCAGACTGTGAACACCATCAAACTGAACACTGTCAAACTGAACACCATCAGAGTGTGAACACCATCAGACTGAGAACACCATCAGACTGTGAACACCATCAGACTGAACACCATCAGACTGTGAACACTAGTGACCGACCGATTATCGGCCACCGATATATTGGGGCCCGATAGAACGGCCTAATTTCTATCAGGGGTTCTATCGTATCGGTGAAATGTTGCGCAGATAGAAAAAAAAGTTGTCAATGACATAAGCATGGCTGGTGTACTGATTTATTCTGTCCAGTGGGGCGGGCTGAGCTCAGCCAGAGACTTTGGCTCAGCTCACATTTCAGTGAAGTCCCTTCCCCACTCTACACCACGGAACCTCCCGACCACCTGACCAACCAGCGGACTTTTCCCCCTTTTCCACAAGCCACAATTGCTGTATAATTGTGGACTGGATTGTCCTGTGTTCATTTCTCCATGTTTGTGAGACAACGCGGAATGCTCCCCACTACGCGCTTGCTATAGTAACTTTTAATTGATTGAAAACGTTATTAAAAGCTTGCACAAAAGCACCGAAGGGTACAGTTTAATACAAATACAATGCAAAAAGGATTGAACCGAGAAACCACTAGTCTCCCCGACACGACGCGGGATCACTTTTATTTTATTGTCGTCATTTTGGCTTGGTTTGATTGTGTGCGTCCACAGCTGGGTTGGTTTATGGAGGGGACGAATGAACGACATGTTTTTTGGCATGCATTGCTGACCTGGGCATTGTTTCTCAGTAAATTAGAAAAACCTTTCCTATCATTCCCCTTTTCTGTGCATGGTTGAAGGAGATCGCATCCACGCTCCCTCCTGCACCGAAATGTCACCTTTAGTCACATAAACCAACCCGGGTGTGTGGACACAGCCACTGCATCAACTCGCCACCCGCATCTATTTAAACTCCGTCACTTTGCTTTGTTCTTTTGCCCTGATGAAGATCTCCAGGTCGAAACGTTGGCCATGTCTGTTCGATAACACAATAAATTAAGTGACGTACGGCATATGTAACATCAAGGCTACGAGTGTGCCGCATCACTTCCTCATCAACGCTGGTGTCTTTGTGGCCGCTGCCAGCGCCACGCGGGCTTTGCCTTTTAGCAATCAAGCGCTGTTTTCGTCTTTGTTAAAAACAATAACAGCAGCAGCTGCAGGCAGCTGAGATCGCTGTGCTGTCTGTTTTGCATGCAAATATGAATTAACATAGTGAAATGAATGGTTCTCTATTTACAAATTTAAAAATGCATAGGTTAAATAATATAAATGTTTTCTTTCCTTTATTACACAGATGGCTGAAAAAAGGAGCAAAGTATGTTAAATGTTAAAAGTCTTGAATAAAGACATTGGTTTAAGGAAGCATCTGTCTGTACTACTGTCACTGTGACTGTACTATTGCATCATCATATCAGTGCAAAATCTGCACAATCCAAGGCCTGTTTGCATTCCAGCTCAAAAACTCACTATATCGGTTGCATATCGGCTATCGGTGATTGCACCTCCTCTAATATCGGCAATCGTTATCGGGCCAAAAAATCGGTCGGACACTAGTGAACACCATCAGACTGTGAACACCATCAGACTGTGAACACCATCAGACTCTGGACACCATCAGACTGAACACCATCAGAATCTGGACACCATCAGACTGAACACCATCAGACCGTGAACACCATCAGACTGTGAACACCATCAGACTCTGGACACCATCAGACTGAACACCATCAGAATCTGGACACCATCAGACTGAACACCATCAGACCGTGAACACCATCAGACTGAACACCATCAGACTGAACACCATCAGACCGTGAACACCATCAGACCGTGAACACCATCAGACTGTGAACACCATCAGACTGAACACCATCAGACTCTGGACACCATCAGACTGAACACCATCAGACTGAACACCATCAGGCTCTGGACACCATCAGACTGAACACCATCAGACCGTGAACACCATCAGACTGAACACCATCAGACTGTGAACACCATCAGACTGTGAACACCATCAGACTGTGAACACCATCAGACTGAACACCATCAGACTGTGAACATCATCAGACTGTGAACACCATCAGTCTGAACACCATCAGACTGTGAACACCATCAGACTGAACACCATCAGACTGTGATCGGAGCCAAAGCGAAACTGTCCCTCTCTCCACATCGGAAACTTTCGCAAAGACGACGATGCGGAGAATCGGTGCATGATTCCCGCTCTCGGAGGGCAGTGTGAATGGGGCTACTGTTAATCATGTAAATCACACATTTATGTGTCAGGGTCTGTGAACAGTTTATTAGTGGATGATGTAAAAGTGTCTCAGTGAGGTCAGCAATGATGATGATAATCAGAGACTTTGTTTTCACATGAGAAGAAAACAGATGAAATATGAAGCTGTGAGAGAAGTTCAGTCTGTAACAGCTTTAATCCTCTGAACAGAAACATCATCAACCACAGGAGGAAAGTCACAGTCACACAGGGTGGAAAATATGGATGATGTTGGTTATAAATATTATTTCATGTCAGTGCAGAGTGGCAGAGTTCAGCTGTGATCCCGAATGAACGTTAATTCAGAGTTCCTCTCAGTGAATATAATAATCTATTTGTGTGGAAGTTGTCTGAACCATAAATGTTTTTAAGTTGTGGTGTTGAGAACAAACTGAGGCCTGAGAGCTTCAGGCTGACACTCTCTGCTGATCATGTAGTGTCCTGTGAGGCCTCAGCTGTAACATCCTGACCTGTTTGTGTACAATCAGCAGCTATGTGCCTCTTTAACTGCTTCAGTACAGTTAGCAGCTTTTTATTCATTATGATGTAACGATGTGGTCTGAGTCCTTTTCAGCTGTAACATTAATTTATATGAAGAGGGTGCTAAATCAGGTCAGCTGTCGAATGTGTTCCGTGAGAGCCTGTAATGCCTGAGTCTCTACAGTCTCCTAACTGTCACATTGATCAGAGTTCCCTCCACCACATGATGGAGATCTGCAGAGGCTTTAATGCTGACTGTGAACCTGAACAGACATCCTGACAGTCAGAACTCAGGGCCGACGTTACCTGACAGTCAGAACTCAGGACCCGCGTGTGCCTGAGAGTAGCCCCGAGAGTAGCTCCATTCACACTGTGGTGTGTGTGTGTTGTTGTAGTGACCCTCCAGACCGAGACTTTAGTGAACTTTCCTCCAGAAAACAGCCTCCCTCCCCGCAGGGACAGAGTCAGACAGTGTCCAGTTTACTGATGGAGATTATGTATTTTAGAGTGAAGGTGTCAGGATCTTAATCACTACACTTTATTTCTTTTTTCTATTCTTATTGTAAGAGCCAAATCAAGTGAAAATGTTGTTTTTGGAAGGTTGCATAATATTAGTTAATATTTGAACAATTTGATTTGATTGTGATAGTTTATAATTTAATATGAATTTTTTGTGCACATATCTGATGCCTGGTGACGTACGTGTGCGCAGTGATTAGACAGGTGTGCGCCTTTGTTTGGTTCAGGTGTGTGCTGTGATTGAAACAGTGTGAGCAATTTGGATGCTAACAGCTTTTTACCTTGTCCGAGCCTTTTTTGAACTGATGTGACCTGTACTACGGACACTTTTTTGTTGGATTAAAATCAAGGACGAAATACCATTATGTCTGAGTGAACTATGTTCAAAATGGGTTGGATACAGTCAGAAACCATCTACTGCGCACGCTGAAGGAAGTCTCTACCGACTGAGCTACTGCCGCCCCCAACAGCATCAACATGTGATTATAAACTGCCAGCAGGTTTAGATTGACAGGAGGACACCTGGGAAACACCTTGAAAACACACAGATGTCATCATCATGATGTCACCATCAGTGAATTACAAAGCGGTTCGTCTTTATGCCTGAGATGCTTCACTCTGTGTGAACAACCAATGTCAAAGACTCGGTGAACCCTTCGGCCAACGCCGAACCGTTGCAGTGATAATGCAGCGACTCTGTGTGAATGGGGCCCTTACAGAAGACGGGCCCTTACACTGCCTCACCTGACTTCCTCCTTTGCTGATGTGTCAACTGCTGCAGCCACTAGAGGTTGCTGTCTCACAACAGCATGTTAAAGCTGTTGTAAGCTGTTATGAGGAGTTTACAGGAAATGATCAGTGCTCCTCCTCTTCATCATCTCATATCAACAGTGCTGCTCCTCTTCATCATCTCATGTGCTCTGAGACAAACGGTGTTAATCTTCATCTCTGCTTCAGGTGGTCCATCATATGTAGGTCACACACACACACAC
>CAEMYA010000251.1:126002-145808 GCA_903131615.1 Diplodus sargus | reverse complement strand
TACACGCTACAGTGCTGTGTTGTAAGGTGTCTGCTGATGTTGCATAGCTTTTGGGGTGATATTTGGAGCATGTTAAGATGTTTAAAACACAGTGTAAAGACGTGACCTCACGCTGTTAGCTGTCAACGCTAACTCTCCGTTAAAGGAGCCCTGTAAGGGGAGGACCAAAAGTGTTCGCGTTTTCGGTTCTGGCAAGTCAAGAGTAGCTGGAGCAATAAAGCTGCATGTTGAAATTGACCGAAGTTCTCCTTTAAATAGTTAAAATTCCTACACAGAAAAAGGAGAATGTATCATCAGTTAATGGGAACTCTGAGTGATTATCCCTCTGATTGTTTATATAGCAGTACTGATTGATTATGACGTGCACTGACCGTATGAAGCGAGCACCACGCCGTCTGTATTGATCCATGGAAACTTGTCCTTCAGTTGAGTTGGAGACAGAAGACAAACTTTGGCTCCCGCATTCCTGCCGGTCAATCAATGAATGAATCAATGACTGATCAATAGCTCGACAGGAAGTTATTATCAGCTGTAGTGATGACTGACACCTCTGGATGCTGTAGTTCTCCTCCATGATGTGAGCCACCTGCTCACTGGCCAAGAAAAGGTAACCTGACTGGTTGAACTGGAGGTCGATCGGGACGTCGTTCAGCACGCCCAGGTGGTCCTGACACACAGGTAATCAATCACAGTTAATCAAAGACAGCCCAAGTGGCCCTGACAGGAAACACACAGGTGATCATAACATGACTCAGCAGGATGTACATTGATGTTCCTCATGAAGTCTGCAGAGGCCAGAGACAGGTGGATGTTCTCAGGTAGAGAGAACTGCTGTCTGATCCCCCCAGCTGATAACACCGTGGAGGCCTGGGAGTACTGCACACACACACACACACACACACACACACACACACACACACAGTTACTACAGAGTTGTGTAGAGCCAGTGAACATTTTATTATCACTGAGCTGCTGTGAATGTGAGCAACTCACTGTAACTTCTTTTCCCCTTTATAGGATTAGGGTTCTTCTATATTTATATTTATATTTATATTTATATTTATACGGTCCTCACCGTGGTGTCCTTCTCCACCACCACCACTTTGACTTCCCCTCGGACCCTCTCCTTCTGCTTCAGCCAGTAGGCGATGGACCAGCCCACCACCCCGCCTCCCACAATCACGATGTCGGCTCTCTCCGGCGGGAGGTTCGGGTTGAGCTGCAGGGGGCTCCAGCTGCTCCCCGGCAGAGCGTCAGCAGCCTTCTGCCTCATAGCTGCCAGCTGGGCTTCCAGATCTCATTCACAAAAAAACAGACTTTACTCCTCTTCATTACCGTTCGCCAGATATTCACCCACCACCAACAACTCCACATATTTTCTGAAACTTTAGAAACAAATCTACAATTCGGCACATATAATAACTCACGTATTAGGAAATATGTATACAGCTGACCTCCATCTCTGTAGGCTAGCTTTAAACACCACTGTAAAAGATTACATTTACAACACTAACTTGTTTACAAACATTATGAGCGGACCGAATGGTAAATGGTCGTCATATCCGAACGCTCATAACGCTCATAGCCCCGTTCATCGTACACTTTCATACTTTAGGCTGTCATTCAATAATTAAATCTGTGAATGTGAAGCTCGTCAGCGCTGAGTCCCAACCTTTGAAGAAGTCACTCCGGAGAGCTGAGCCTGAACTCAGGCTTTGACTGAACGTCCATGTATGAGGTCGAGTCTCCCGCCGGGACGTCAATAAAGCTCGAGCTGTGCGCACCTTCACGTGCAGCCTGCGCCACGTAGACATCCTGTACAATCACTACGTGGAAATTAACTACCGATAACTACCGTTAAATAGCCTGAACTAGCGGCGGGTTGCTGGTCGGCTCAGTTATCCGCAGCAACTTGAACAAGCCGACATGTCTCCAGATGGAACGCGGCCACAGCTCAGCCTGCCATATGACACTTCCGTCAAGTGAAACAACGAAGTGCCGTAGAGAAACACCGGTCTGATTCCTTCAAAATAAAAGCACAAACTGTGCTGGGCACCACCATGTAGTACTTACAGAAACATGTTGTTCCTCTCGTGTAACAGTGTGAACAGTTAATGACAGCTTTATAAAGAATACAGCAGTCGTACTTAAGAGAAAGTAAGATATGCATATACTAGTAACTAATTTATTACAAGAAGATGCAATGGGACAAAACGTAGAATATTTGCCTTTTAAATGTGGTGGAATGGAAGTATAAAGCTACTTTCTCTGACTGTGTGAACTGTGTTTGTGTGTCTGTTGTCATTACACTGCATATTCTTACAGCAGAGGACACAGTGTGTTTCAGCTGGTGTTCTGGCTGTTGCGGTAAGAAATCTTTTTATTATGAAAAGTGCTCCGGAAGCGTGATTAACTTCCTATAAACTTGATGCATTGAGGAAAAAGGCAGTGGCTCGTCACGTGACCTCGGAGGAGCAATCATCAGAGGACAGAAACCCAACTCAAGTGTAAAAGCTCTACTGACTTCATGTCATCATGTTATGATGTGGCTGCAGTTTGTCACAATATACATTTTAATAGAACTGCTGTGAACACACGAAGAACACAGACACAAAGTCAGAGCCTGTTTTAAACTGAGCATGCGTCCTCCAGCACTCATTTTAATATTTCACACAGACTCACAGACGTCTTTGTTCACTTCATTTGACTTTGTGATTATCAGGTTTCATTCAAATGTGTTCCATCCTCCACAGCTGGACATGAAGTGGTACTTCCCTCTGTTACTGTACGTCCACCATCAAGGCCTGAATTCATCAAAGACTAAAATATCAACCAGACCAGAGGGTTTCTGCTGTCCCACTGCATCTGTCCACACACACACACACACACACACACACACACACACACACACACACACACACACACACACACACATCAGTTTGATGAATATGTCTGATCTGTTTTAATCAGTTTAAGATTATCTGTCTAACCCTATCTGACTAATAACGAGCTGACAGCTGATATAATAGATATTATATGATATAAAAACATAACAAAAGGAACATGCTATAATATAAGGAATATGGTATAACAAGGAATATAATATGATAAAAGGAATATCATGTAATATGAGGATTATAATATAATATAAAGAATATAAGAAATATAATGTCATATAAAGAATATAATATAATATAAGGAATATAATGTAATATAAAGAAGATAATAGAATATAAATATATCACATCAGCTTACATGAAGCAGGTGATTCTGATGTGAGTCATGTTGCCTGTTCTTCCCAGCATGCACTGCCATAAAAATCTACAGTGGTTTAATTTAAGACATTAATTTATATCAAACATAAAATCATGAAGGGCTTCACACTTCATTTTTTTAGTTCAGGACCTCCTAACGGAACAACATGACATTAAAAGTCATGACACACAGATGATCCATAGAGGATCAATCATCACTATTGATCTGAGTGTGTGGACAGGAAATGTCCAGAAGAGGGCGATCTGTCAGAGGTAATAATGTGAAGATCAATAAGTTCTCCCATCAACATTAATAGGCCACAAACACTAATGAACTTATCTCTGATAATTTCATTATAATCAACAAAATACTCAAATATTGACGTTACTGTGTCTCAACATGATCCTGATCAGATCAATAAATTGTCTCCATAAATACTTAACTTAACCTGGGACAGATTACATTTAGATTACTTTACTATCTCTTATTTCTGCCTTCACCACTGCTTAATATGTATTATAGGCTCATTGTAACCGACTCTTCACAGTACACATGATCATTTCTTTATCTGGTGTATATAAATATATCAGCCGTTACAGTTTAATGTCTCTGTGTAATAAATTAAATGATTGAGCACGAAAAAGTAAAACAAGTCTTCTCGTTGATTTAAAGACACTGAAATAAAAAGTGTTGTTTACTAATATCAGACATTATAGATTACCGCCTCATCAATAGGCTGTGAAGTCACCAGACAGTCAAAATATTTATTAACTATTATCAATAGTCTTTGTGTTTAACATCATATTTTCTTTCTTTACATTCTGATGTCTGTTCTTTATTATTTACAATTGTAAGCAGTTTTTTTGACGGATGGTTCTTTTATTTTGAAGACTTTGTACGGAAGTACTATTTGTGTGTGTTTTATGTTGAAAGGGTGTCCGGACGTGTGTTGTTTGATGCTGTGTGGTTTGACTCGTGTGTTTTGTGTTCCCTGGGGCCACAGTGTTTTCTGCGGGACACTACTTACTCTTGAGCGGACTCATTATGGCCGCCTGAGCCGGACTCGAACATCTTTATCCTGTCAGCATTTGATCCAAATACTTGTCAAACTTTTCCACAGAAACTTTTGTCTCTGTGTCTGTTTGTATGTCCATGAATCAGGATGCAGCCCCCGCCGAGAAAGGTGAGTGTTGCCGTTGTAGCTTGTGAGCTAACGTTACTTGACGCCGCCGCCGCTGCTGCATATTTAATGGTTCAAATGTTGCTTTGTTACTGCTCGGCTGCCTCAGACGGTCGGCTCACACTTTAGATGTGAGCCAGTTTGTTGGGATGTGACTTTAATTATTCTCTGTTGTCTCTTTGAAGTTTAGCGAAGGAAGAAATGTTGTGGGGAAAAAAAAACATTTTAAAGTCCATGTGCCTCAGTTTTTAGGGAGAAAAGCCCGTTAACGATCCCCGCTCCCTCCCGACGACCCTGCTGAGGATGAGACGACAAAACTGTTTTTTATCAAATAGCGATGAAAAACATGTCGACACGTTTCAGAAATAACGGAACACAAGTATCGTGTTACAGACGGCAGAGTCTCAGAGCAACTCTGAAGTTAAAGTAGATCTCAGTCTGCTTCTGCTGCTGGTTGTGATTATGGCAGAACAGGAAAAACTACAGTCAAGTTTTATTCAAACCAAATGTAGATTGTATTTGTTGTCTTTGCCGATTTTTAGAGTGGATCCACATTTATTTAAAAAATCTACAGTAAAGTTATTCTCTGTTGTTTCAGCATGTTTGGAGCCATTTGACTGTAAACGGACACATTTTTGTAGGTAGTTTGGTGCATTTGTTTTTCTCGCACAAGAGAAGTTCGAGGGGAAAAGAAGAAAAACGAAGTTAGCCGTAAAATGTGAAAAAAACCACTTAGAATAGTCTTTAAAACTTGAACGTAAACTTGTTCTAAACGTTTTACTTTGAGAAAATAAACGTAACAATAAAAATGTGACAGTCTGTTTCTGTTTGGAAAAAAGTTCCTGTGGATCAGATTTCACAAACAAGCTGAGCAGAGGTGGTTGACTGACTGTTTCTGCTCCAGTCAGACTCCACTTAAATGTTTAATGCGTGTGTGTGTGTGTGTGTGTGTGTGTGTCTACTGTTTAAACTGTTAAAACCTGTTGATGGACCATAAACAGGTGATTTATATTAAAAATCTGATCTGTCTTTAGAATATCAATACCCGGTCTGATTAATGCATATTTTCAGCATTTATTAATCTTGCTTATAATTGAAATAAGAAAGTCAACAACTAATTATCAGTAATTGTTCCTAAATGACCTGATTGTTAATTAAAGTCCAGAGAGACTTCCGCCGTGATGATTTAAATTAACACATTTGAAGTATAATTTATGTTGAACAAAAACTGTCAGATGTTTTCTTCCCTGTTTGAGCTTTATGATAAACTTGTATTTTAACACTTTAACTTTGTTAAAAAGAGTTTAGCTAAAGATTGATCTGACTATGTTCAGGTGTAGAGCCAGCATCTTGTTATCAGAAGGTCACTGGTTCAATTCCCCTGGTCTGCATGTCAAAGTGTCCTTGTGTGAGATACTGAACCCCAAACTGCCCTGATGTGCTGCTCAGCAGCTTGCATGGCAGCCGCCACCATCAGTGTATGAATGTATGTATGAATTACTGTAAGCTGCTTTGGACAAAAGAGTCTGATTAATGCCATAATTATCAATCTGTCTGATGGTTATTATATTTTAAAGACTGATTCGATTATCTATCATTCCTCCTCCTCATCATGACTTCCTTATTGAACTGGGCCACAGTCAGTATTCGACCAGAACATATGATTGGTTAATGATCAATGTCCATCGTGCAAACATTAATACAAGCAGTGCATGAAGGAAACTGAACCACATTCAAACTAAAAGCATTGAAACTAGTGGCACTAAAAACACATTAAGGCTGCTCAGAATAATTGATCACTTTCACAACATGATGGAAAACTGCTGTATTCTGTTTTAACTGAATTCTGTGGTTTTTTTCTTGTGTGTTTCTGTTTTAATTGAAGACATGAGACAGAAAGAAAGAATGAAGGAGTGAAGTGAGCTGCAGCACCACAGACATCCATTTCACTTGAAGCTGAGGCCACTAAGAGTTGAACCTATTGATTATTGTCATTAGTGACAAATTGTTTTTTTTCTATAAATCAGTGTAATCGTTTGCTGATAAAACACCAGAAAATGTTCAAAACAGTTAAAAACCTACAAATATTAAATTTCTTTTACATCGTACAAACAGCAGCAGAAACATGAGCAGTGAATATTTGTGATTTGGAAAATGGTTAATTGAACTGATTGATTAAGTGACTAATTGTTCACTTCTTATGTAATCAACTTAAGAGCCGCAGAGAATGAGTTGTAGAGAACAAGCCACGTAAAAATCAACTGCAGAGAACGAGCTGTAAACGCCAAGTGTTAATGAATGTTTTTCATCTGTTTCAGGTTCGGGTCACCCAGGAGCTGAAACACACGCATGCAGAGCAGCTGAGCAGATTACACATCAAACACCAGACAGAGTGTGAGCTGCTGGAGGACCTCAGGTGAGCTGCAGGTTAAATCTTAAATTGGGAGCACGACACAGTACTCAAATATAAATTATACAACAAGTACTTCCGACCAAGCAATCTGATTGTTCAACAAGAAATTTAGCACATGCTCAAATCAGCATGACAGCATGTCTGTCTCATTACTCAAAATATTACTCCGCCAAGTCTGTGGCAACATCGTATCATCTCCATGGCAACACTGTAACTGTCAGAGCTGGAGTAGGAAACGGCGGAAAAATAAGCAACAAAATGGATCGGTTTGTTGTTAATTTTGATGTATTCGGCAGTCTCAGTTTGGGTGAATGGTTGGAGGAGGATGACAAGAACCAAATGACAAAAAAGGAAAGATGTCACATGAAGAGCTCAGTCAACTGGAATTGTCCAGGAACGAACAGACTATGTCCCAATCAACGTCTTGGACTGTCAGATGTTTTCAGGAGTATCTAAAAAGCACTAAACAGGAAGTAGATTTTGTAACTATAACAAAAGAAGAGCTAAACAGGATTCTTTGTGAATTTTATGGGTCAGCAAGAAACAGCCATGGTCAGCACTACTCCATCAGCAGCTACGTCGGATTATTATTATTATTTTTAGAAACGTTATTTATTACTCATGAAAATAAATCACAAACCACCTGTCAGCTGCCAAAGTCACATGTTTAGAATAAAGTGTCCCGTTTTAGCCGAGAGCGTTGCCTATTCCCTTTGGTGTGAGAGACACTATTGTGACTGTGGTGAAAACGTTTTATAAAAAATATAAATGAAAAAAATTCACATCTTTGTTATAACTTGGGCGATAAAAATTCGGGAAATTCCGAGACTGTGATAAAACATTAACGTCAGCTCAGAGTTCACTCGTCTGGGACTAGAACATATGGCAAGCCGTTTTAACATTTAATAGATAGATAGATAGAAATACTTTAATGATCCCAGACTGGGAAATTATTTTGTTACAGCAGTTAATAGCTAGACTGGATATGTACTGCAGATATCTGTAATTCAATTCTTCATAGTTAAAAAGAACATTTCAGATATCCACAATGACATTCTGGATATCTGCAATTGAATTCTTACTAGGAAAAAACTCCCATTTCAGATATCTTTAATCCAATTGTTAATAGTCATAATTTTCATTTCAGATATCCAAAACGAATAACTATGTAATTTTGAATATCCAAAAATACATTGTGACTAGTAAAAATGTCAGTAGGATATCCACAATTCATATTATGACTAGTAAAAATGCAACTGTGGACATCTGTATATATATTGTGGATATCCATAATGACATTTTTACTAGTCACAATTTATTTTTGGATATTCAAAATTACATTCTGGATATCTGAAATAGTTTTTCATTTTCATATCTGAAACTGAAAGCCCAATATAGATAGAATTACTTTAATGATCCCAGACTGGGAAATTATTTATTTCAATATACGTGAATAGCAAATGTGACGTCATTTGTCCCAGGAAGAATGTCATTGTGGATATCTGAAATGACAATTGTTGATAGGAAGAATGTCATTGTGGATATCTGAAATGTTCTTTTTAACTATGAAGAATTGAATTACAGATATCTGCAGTACCTATCCAGTCTAGCTATTAAATGTTAAAATGGCCACTTGTACTTTTTAAGGATTTTTAGATATCTTAAATTTAGTTTTGACTAGTACAATCAAAGTTGTAGATATCTTAAAATAACATTTCTACTAGTAAGAATGTTGTTGCGGATATGTTTAATTACCATTCTGACTAGTGAGAATACAATTTTGACTAGGAGAAATGCTGTTATGGCTCTAAAATGCAATTACAGATAGGAGTGTGGTTGGATTAAATGTTAAAACAGCTTGCCATAAGAACATCCTTTCTGTTGCTAGGTTGTTAAGGGTTGGATTATTTGCTGTCGTGGTAAACTATGTTATATTACACATATGAGTCAACTGACGTGACTGATGTTGTTTCAGTTATTAGTCAGACCCCATGTGTTTCCATGGAAACGCGACGCACACTCGCAAAAACCTTTAAAATTTAAGAGCAAATTGTCCATCATGGATATATTTTGATTATACATTTTATTTTTGTTGGTATTAGTTGTACTAGTGCAGTGCCCGTAGGAAATATGTGTTCCTATAGAAAAGTGGGAGGTTTAGAAGCATTTTCATTGATGGCCAAATGAGGCTTTTTGAGGGACGAAAGTCAGGGATATTTAGGTTTATTGTGAAACCTGATATTCCAGGGTATAATTGACTGTTTTTGACTTTTTTTGATTTTGCCATTATATTTCACCGTAAAAACTATTTACCTTGCCTTGCTTGGTGTCATTATTTTCAGCACAACCTCACATGTGTGACTATACAGTTATTTTTTTCATTTTGACATACTGTATTAACACAATGGACCTAAAATCACACAAAAAAAAAACATAAAATCCGAGTAGAAAAAGTGAGATTTTTTTACTGTGAAAACCACAAATATGTTTAACAAACCATTTTTTATTACTTATAATGCAAATATAAATGGTTGTTTGCTGAATGTGTGCATACATTTTAAACATTTACAAAGTTCTGCGTAACTATTTACATTTAAATGCAGGCAATGCTCAGGTCTGCCTGAGCTCCTTCCAGCTGAATGAAGAGCCGCACTGCTGCTCCACATTCAGCTCATTAAACAAAAAACCGACTCCACTACACACTAAACCAAACACTACATAACACACTAACTATACTCTCCAAACACGCTAAATGTCACAAATCTCTGAACTCTCAATATCGCTGTCTGTACACCGGCCGTCGTTGCCTGTCAATCATCCGCCAACGTCCCTCCCACAACATCCTGTTCCTCTACAACCAAACTTGCTGCTTGGACACTTTAGTGACAAAAGCCCGTTTTTTTACCATTTCTTCTGCACCACACACAAAGCAAACGTGACGGCAATGTTCTCGAAAAAGCGCGGCGGACATTATTTACCCTAAGTCCGGTTTTGCACATGCCGGTGGGTCCGATCCATCGCCTCGGGAGTTGGGCCGTGTATGTTGGCTAGTGGCTAGCAGCTAGCTACACACACACATCCACAGATTCCAAATCCACTTTGTTGTCTGCGCGTCTCCGGATCTCCTCAGACCCGAACAGACTTGGTCTGGACTCGTTTAGTCTCATTAATCCACAACAGTCAGTTTAGATCATGCACAGAACAGAACGGGACCGAACCGCCGGCAAAATCCCGGTCCAGCTCGCGCAGCTGCAGGTATAAATCTGCTTGTTGTCGTGTCGTGGGCTTGAGCTCTGCAGTGATGTGCTCTGGTGCGCATGTCACTGTGGTAGCTCCGGTGGACAATGCTCCCAAATGTGTAAAGCATTTATGAAATAATTTATTATTTGCAGTCCAAACAAATGCGAAGTCGCACACCACTGAACCAAACGGCAGCCATGTTGAAACTCTCAGGTCATTCTGATCCTGATCCGCAGAGATATTTGAGGCGCGCGCACACACACACACACACACACACACACACACACACACACACACACACACACACACACACACACACACACACACACACAGACAGATAGAGATTCCTTGCTTTTACAGAGAGATAATCGCTATATTACCCTCAAGCACTTCAGTGCTGCTTGCGGACCTCGGTCCTGACCGCATCACTGTCGTGCTCAAATGACGTTAAAGCACACCCTCTCGGGTAATATTGCTTAAACCAGCACCAGAGAGCACAGCGAGGAAACAGACTTTCAGACTCAGTTTCTCCCTAATTAACTGTGACAACAATGCTGCCAACCACCAATAATGCACCACTTCTGTAGGATGTGGTGTCACACTGCAGCTCTATCAAGTCAATAAAGAACATGTGAATATTTTGATAATTGTAGTGTCTTGCAGTTGAAACATCCATTTATTTAAAGGGTCCAATTTGTTTCTCCATAAGTCAAATAAAATATGGTTACAGCAGCAATATGATGCAGAATCAGTTAATTTAAAATGATGTCTCTACCTGCTCCTGTGGTTGGTTGAAGAACAGATCTGCAGCTGGAATCCAAAGATTAAAGTATAAAAGTTCTAATAGTGGAGTCAGATGTTCACATGTGTGGTCGTGTTTTCAGCCTGCTGGCTCTCCACTTCCTGTCTGTGGTCTGACGTTCAGGTCAGAGAGCTGACAGGTGTTTGACTGCTCAGTAACATCAGAGAGGCTGGTGCTGAGGGCTCGCTGCCTGATCTGAGACCAGAAATGATGCAGAAAACTGGAAACTGTCTGAGAAAATGTCAGGAAGTGAGTGAGGGCAGAGGAAGAGAAGAATAAGAGGGAAGCACCCCGGCCGTAAACCAAACAGTTAAGAGTCAAGTCTCAACACGTTGAATGACTCTGCGGCAGAGCCCTGGGCCCATATTCACAAAGACTTTTATCTTAACGTTAGGAGTACTCCTAAATCGGACTAAAAGTTTTTATGTAGGAGTTGTTTCTTAAAAGTAATTCACAAAGCCACTGAGACCTACTTTTAGTTAGGAAAACAGTGAACTCCTAAACTAGAAGTAACTCTCTGTTGCTATGGATTACGTAATTTTATAAGGATGCACATAGAAGCGGTGACAACGGTGATTGGTTGTTGAGTGACAGGGCAGCCCATTGAAAAGTAATTCAGGCTACGCAATGCATGAAGTGAAAATATGGAAGTTGCCTACAAGCCCATGACAAAGCCTATGAAAAGATATTGGATAAAGAAATGTATTTATGAAAAAAGCTGAGTCAAACCACTCTCCATAAAAAAAAAAAATGTGGGAATCGTGTGTTGATCCATTTCGCTTCAATGTCCAGTATATTGTAACATGCGTCAAGCACATTTTGTGTATCGATGGAATGCAACTTTTTCCGATTAACATTTCGCATGGGGAAATTCAAGTTAAACAGACTTCGCGTATCCTGTGTGAATGAGCCACACGAAACACAGACGTGTTGGGATGATTTCTAAATCACTTGAGGTCCCCAGGTAATACTAGTCCCGTGCGAAGAGCTGCATTTTCCCTGTAGCCAAATACCGGAGTGTTGCCAAACATTTTAACTCCGGCGTTATTGGATTGTTTCGATTGGTTGGGGACGTTATTGCGTCCCTCACCAACTCAACCACAACTTCAATCCCTTCGCGGTCCATCCGACATCATTTTAATAATTCCCTGTCATTTAGCGTCTCCAAAACATTCGGCTGTGAGCAGGTCTTAGCGAGTTAGGAGTCTTCTGGATTACTTCTAAGGTCTCCCAGACTTAGGTGCTACTTTTAGGCTTAAAATGTTTTGTGAATAACTTTTATTTTCAAAAATTAGGAGTCCTAAAGTTACGACTGACACGCCCATTGTTTTTAGGAGTTGCTCCTAAATTCGCCTGTTAGGAGCTACTTTTAACCTTAAGATTGTTGTGAATACGGGCCCTGACCTCTTTTATTTCAGATTTGAATTCATGCCTAAATAAATTGATAATAACTTTAGCCACTCAGCAAATTTTTGTATTTGTTAAAAAACATTTTCAGCTGTTTAAACCAGATATGTTTGGTGATTTTAAGATGTAAGATTTTGCTTCTTTAAACTGACTGCTTTGCATCAACAAGCAGAAAAGCAAAGCAAAGTCAATCAAAGGACTTTGCTTTGCTTTTCTGCTTTCGATTTTAGCATCAATTCAAACGCTGAAGTCCATCAGCTGATTGTGAATTACAGAGTAATAGGGGTGGGGGAAAAAATCGATTCACATAAGAATCGTGATTCTAATCATCCACAATTCTGAATCGATTCATAAACTTCAAAAATCG
Source organism: Diplodus sargus (assembly GCA_903131615.1). Taxonomy (NCBI): domain Eukaryota; kingdom Metazoa; phylum Chordata; class Actinopteri; order Spariformes; family Sparidae; genus Diplodus; species Diplodus sargus. Next base: position 133,144 of record CAEMYA010000251.1, on the reverse strand, counting down.
ATTTTTTATTAACTTTCCCCCGTCTCTCTGTGCGCCCCCACGGGCTTCCGTACACAGCGTTGCAGCAAGCTTGGGGAAAGAAAGACAAGGAATGTGTCTTCAAAATAAGAGCTTGACATTGGACCCCATTGGAGTTTACAACTGGGTTCTTAGCAGGGGCTTTTAATTTGAAAGTAGCGACCGCTCCTAGCTTGCTGCTAAAACAACAAGCTAACAGCGAAGACAGCTCGGTCTCAGCAGCTGTCCAGTTGTTCATCTTGATGTCCGCAGATGAAGTGATGGACTGACTGCTGCGATCAGCTGTTTCCTGGTTTTAAAAATCCTCAGCTGTGGGGCGCACAACAGTGCCGGTCATCCACACCTCCGCCCATCTCACGCAATTTCCGGCATATCGACGTCTCGGATTTAGATTGGAATGGAGTTGGATAAAGTGTACCCTCTGAGGTGGCAAATTGGCGGACCAGGACAGACCCCCAATTTACCGGCTTCTGTCTAAATCCGCGGACGGAGCCGCAAAAAGGATGGCCAAATTGGCGGCTTGCTGCCCAGTATATAAGCGGCTATTAACTATGCAAACAAGGGCAGCCATGCACTGCAGGCACACTGTCAAACAGAAGTAGGGGCCGAATCACAGAATCTGGAATATGGAATGACAGGTGGCAGGCCAATGTGTGTGAGAGGGGCAGGGAATGGGGAAAGGCACTAGCCCCATTCACACTGGCTTTTGGGTTGGTTTTAGTACGCCAATTCCCCGCCTCCGGCTCAGTGTGAATCTCTCGGAGGCAGCTAGGGGTGAAATTTCGCTCTGGCCCTGATCCGCCTCTGGAGGTTGTGTCAGGGCTGTATTTTTGGAGAACCGAACCAGTGTGAATTCGTCACATTTCTGCCCGAAAAACAGCGTCTGTCACCGGCAAAAAACTGTGTTTGTAATGAAAAAAGAATCACCATGACGGTCAGTCCTCCCAACCGAGACTTCAGTAAACTTTCCGGCTTTCTGTGTGAATTCGTGATGGTTCGTCTTTAAGGCGGAGATACTTCGCTCTGTGTGGCGGAGAATTGGTAAGCTGCGGCTTTTATGCATCTTCTCCTGTGTGAATGGGGCTACTGTAAGTGTCTAATGTGTGGAGGGGGAGGGTCCTAATGGAAATGCAACTCCACTGTCAGCTGTTAATCAGTGTGCTGAGGAGGTGAATTAATATTTAAGTTTAACACTGCCTTTTACATCGCCAAGGAAGACCTACCCTTTACCAAATATAAAGGCCAACTCGACTCTCAAAGAAAAAATGGCTTGAAACTTTGTCAAATAATCTCAGATTGATTTTTGGATGGTGATACATTATGGCCTGATGGTAAAAACTAACCCAGAATTTTGATGAGTGGACTGCAATTATCAATAAAATGTTTTAAGGATCAGACTAACCTTATTTTAAACAATACATACATTTATTGTGTTGTGGATGTCATCTAGTTTTTTTAATGGCTGTATTGCAGTTGTCTGTATATGTTTCGATATGTTATTTATTGTCTCATTGATGTTGTTTGTTGATCGACTGTTGTTCTTGTCTTCAGGACTTTTAGTCAGAAGAGAGCAGCTGTAGAGAGAGACTACGCTCAGGTGAGTTCATCTGATACTCGCTGACATCATCACTGACCTGCCTTGTCATAAACGTTGCTATAGATACAGTTGGTTTATGCTGTAGTGTCCTCCAAAGACACCATGGGGCATGTGAAAGCTCTTTGTTTTCAGATGACTCTGTTGATATGTGGCTCAATTTGTCCTTGCTCCAATATGTCAGCTTCCTGTCTGAATCACTGCCTCTGTGGCTTGTCTGTCTGTGGATCCTGCAGACTTCAGTTGTCTGTCTGTGGATTCTCCAGACTTCAGTTGTCTGTCTGTGGATCCTGCAGACTTCAGTCGCCTGTCTGTGGATCCTGCAGACTTCAGTCGCCTGTCTGTGGATCCTGCAGACTTCAGTCGCCTGTCTGTGGATCCTGCAGACTTCAGTTGCCTGTCTGTGGATTCTCCAGACTTCAGTTGTCTGTCTGTGGATCCTGCAGACTTCAGTCGCCTGTCTGTGGATCCTGCAGACTTCAGTCGCCTGTCTGTGGATCCTCCAGACTTCAGTTGTCTGTCTGTGGATCCTCCAGACTTCAGTTGTCTGTCTGTGGATCCTCCGGACTTCAGTTGTCTGTCTGTGGATCCTGCGGACTTCAGTCGTCTGTCTGTGGGTCCTGCGGACTTCAGTCGCCTGTCTGTGGATCCTGCGGACTTCAGTCGCCTGTCTGTGGATCTTGCGGACTTCAGTCGCCTGTCTGTGGATCCTGCAGACTTCAGTCACCTGTCTGTGGATCCTGCGGACTTCAGTCGCCTGTCTGTGGATCTTGCGGACTTCAGTCGTCTGTCTGTGGATCCTGCGGACTTCAGTCGTCTGTCTGTGGATCCTGCAGACTTCAGTCGCCTGTCTGTGAATCCTGCAGAGTGAGACTAGGGATGTAATGGTATGAAAATTTCACACCGCGGTAATAGTGACCAAAGTTATCACGGTTATCGGTATACTGCGGTATTTTTAAAATGCCTTCAAAATGTTGAAAAAACACTGATACACTTAAATAATTTCACCAAGATTTATATGTCAATAGATTTATTATTTATTGAAATAGTCCAAATCCAAAACCTTAACAAAGTACTGCAAAATCAACATTAAACAGGTATAAAAGAATGAATCAAAACTGTGCAAATAGGTCATTGGCTTTTTGTGATGAGGCAGCCTGTTTTTGAAACGTGTCCTTTAATGTCAGAGGTAGAATGAGATGTAGTGGCAGCAGCACTCGATTGGCCAGCAGACCCTCTCTGTGAAAAAAATGATTAAAAAAAGGCATTATTAATTATTACTGTCATTGTTACTTAATACTAAGAGTGCAACCAACAGATCACAAAAGTCACAATGTATTGTTGTTTGTTGTTTTGTTGTTGTGTTGTTGTTTATTGGGAGTTATTAGGTCGACTTTAAAAAGTTAAAAATCTACAATTAATAAGCGCTTCAGATAACGTGCCAAATCATGGATCAGCTTCGTTCAGTTGTACATTAGTGACAACAGCAAATTAGACAGAGAAAACTCGACATACACATACATGATGCACCCGAGCTTAAGGTTAGCTTACCTTCCATTCGCTGAGCAGTTGAGGGTGATGGTCGTGTAAATGAGTAAGTAAATCGGATGTGTTGCCGCCCCTCGCAACAACTTTCTTCTTGCAGCTCCTGCAGATAGGGCTGCCATCCTCGACCAGCTGTCCCTGAGCATTCTTTTAATAACCAAAATACACCCAAACTTCAGATTTGGTTCTCTTTGAAGGCGCAAAAATGCCTTGAGGGCCGCTACTATCACGTCCTCCCTACATAACAAGCGCACGCTGCACCTGCGTAGTGAGACTTGGATAAAGTATCTCGCAAGTTTTCCACACCGTGGTTATCGACCACGGCGGTTACCATGGCAATTAAAACTTAAACGGTAACCTTCACCGTCGGGAATTTTACCATGGTTTACCGTGACACTGGTAACCGTTACATCCTTACTGCAGACTTTGGTTGTATGTCTGTGGATCCTGCAGACTTTGGTTGTCTGTCAGTAGACTTCAGTCTGTTGATCCCTTGCTGCCTTCAGGTTCTGCAGGTCAGTGTGGAATGTCCACAATCACTGTGAAAAGTGGTTATCCAACCAGATTTGTCTCTTTTGAAACATGTGGTCCTGAAAGACCCAAAGAAACTGAACCAGGACTGATGTTTGATAAATGTGATTGGACTCAGATCAGAGTCATGTCGGCTTTATTTCATCACTTTAAACTATATAATATAGAGAATATAAGCATGTGCAGAACTACTCATAATAAATATACTGTATATTGGTCCAGTCACTGCCAATAAACATTTATAATACTGTCTCAGAAGAAGGACAAGTATGTATTGTATTGTATTATATGGAAATATGTATATGATTGTTGTTACATTTTATTGAAGTAATGATTTGAATCAATTGTGAGTTTGGTCAATAATGACAACAATCGTCAGTTGGAGCCATACACTACATATTTCTTGATTTTGTGTGTGCTTGTGTGTGTGCGCGTGCTGGGTGTTATGTGATCAGTTAGACAGCGGCTGCTCTGTTTGAATCAAACTGGGTCAGAGCGTCTCTGAACTCTTTGTCCTCTTTAGTTTCACTCCCTTTTCTCTTTTTTAAAATCTTTTTCTTCTTCTGTTCCACCTGCAGCTGCTTCAGCCATCAGCTGATTACTATTCAAATCACACAGGGTGATAAAATGTCCTCCTCTGTGAGGCTCTTCCTCTAACATCCCTCCTCCTCCTCCTCCTCTCTTGTTCCCATCATTCAGGCCTGTCTGTAGGCTCAGTTAGTGATTTTCTGTCTGAAAGACGTGTTTGTAGTTTGAAGCTCTGGCAGCAAAATCACAGAGACCAGCGATTTTGCCAGAGCCGAGGCCTGGTTCGAAAAGAGCTCGTCCTCTCTCAGGTGCACAGATGAAGAGAAGAGGCCTGGTTCGGACAGTGCTGATCCTCTAACGGTCTCAGTTGGGTTAGGGTTAGTTGTAGCCTGTATGAATCTTAAATACTTATTGACAACAGAATCATGAATCAGTCAAATCTACACAATGGTGAGAATATTCAAATCTAATTTTGTTTCTGGTTCAGCACATTTCTCTGAAACCCCAGATCCTCCTCACTCTTTTTTTTTTTTAATGTTTGCTCTGTGGTGCTATTTCAGTTCCTCAAACGTTCACTTCACAGTTGGCTGAGTTGGACGAACCCAATATATCTCCAGGGCTGGATGTGGTCTAAATAAATCACATTTTTCTTCTAAAAATGAGCCGACGTCAGCAGAGAAAACAGTAAATGAGCTGATGTCTAAACTGAGGCAGACAGGTGAACGAGTCCATGCAGAGCTGAATCACACTGAAACCAAAAAATCCTTTAAATTACTTGGGACAAATGTTGACTTTTTTTTTTCCAGGACTTTAAACAAGTGTGGATGTTAAAAGAGGGTCGGCTTAAAATCAGTGTAGTCTATAATGTAGTGATGACCACAGGAAGCTTCTGTCTCTTCAGGCCCTCCAGAAGTTGGCCAACCAGTATCTCAAGAGGGAGTGGCCAGACAGTCAGACAGAAGAACAAGAAGATCACAGGTAACACACACCTGGATGATCACAGGTAACATTACCATTAAATGTGTTGTTCATCAGGTGTGTCCTCTATGGTTTTATGTTTTTTAGACAAAATAAGTAATTACTCAGTGGATAAAATAATAACATGTTGTTCTACTCTACTCGTTGTATTTATTTCTTCCTGTATATATAAACTTGTGTTGATGCAGTTTCACTCAGAAGCGCTTGTTTTGATGAACGCATGCAAAGGCCTGATGCAGACCCATCAATTTTGATCAATTGCGATTCTTTGTACTGACATTTTGGTCACAAAAAACTAAATTACAGATAAAATTCTGTATCTCAATCTTTAGGAACATGTACTGTGTATGGAGAGCCTATCTGGAGGGGACGATTCAGGTCGCCCAGTCCAGAATCAGCGCCTGTGACAACTACAAAGTCCAGGTCGCTGATCCAGCCAAGATGGTCCGACTGCAGAAGGACCAACAGCTCAGGAAGGTAAAAACAGATCGATGTCGTATAATACGGATCACTATTATATAATACACATAAACATTATGACACAGATCAATATCGTATAATGATTTACTCTTCATCATTTACTCTTCTTCATTTACTCTTTATCATTTACTCTTTATCATTTACTCATTATTTACTCTTCATCACTTAACTTGTCTCATTAAAGTTGAGCTTCAATTTAAAGAAACTCCGGAGACCCAAACAGATCCCAAACCTGTTAAGACTGGTTATAAACAGTCTAAACAGGACTCGCACATGATCTGTTCCCGTTATCAACAATCAAATCTTTATTGATGATTATTGGTCGTAAACACAGCCTGGACTGAGCCGTAGGGCAGCCGGGACTGAGCCATAGCACAGCCGAGCTGCGTAGCATCCGGGACCGAGCCGTAGTGTCCGTAGTGGTCTGTAGGTGTGTACTGGTCAGTGCTGCTCTCTGGTTCTTTGAGTCTTACTTTTATACATGCTAACCTATTACCCAGGTGGTCCACTGCAGGGCTGATAATTTTCATTAATCTAATGTTCTTCATAATTTCTTTGTGTCGATCATCAGTGTATTGATCAGCTGACGGTGGTTCAGGCTGAGCTGCAGGACTCAGTGAAGGAGCTGACCAAGAGCAGGAAGAAGTACCAGGAGGCCGAGACCATGGCTCAGGCTGTCAGAGAGAAGGCTGAACTGGAAGCCAAGTAAGAGCCAGAACCTGTCTCTGATATATGAACTGGAAACCTAACCCTAACCCAACAGCGGAATTAGTCCCGTTGGTTATCGTTGACTCTTGGTGATCGTTGGCCTGTAACATATTTAAAAGCCATGAGAGATGAATAATAAGAAATGATTAACGTGATTTAAAAACAAAGAGCCTCAGGTCCAAGAATGTGTTCCCACTGTGATGACCTGATCAGGATCAGAACATGAAAATGAGCTGCATGCTGCTCAAAAGTAAAAACAGTACAAAATACGAAACATGAACCAAGACTCTCTGGTTGTCTGTTCAGGTCCAAGTTAAGTCTTTTTCAGTCCAGATCCAGTCTTCAGAGGGCAAACGTAAAGGTACAACATCCCCATATCTAAACATCTATATCTGTGATGGTGTATTGTGGTATATCTATATTGTCAGTGTTATCTTGTACTTTGCAGCTGAAAGCTAAGAGGAGTGAGTGTAACTCTAAAGCTACACATGCCAGAAACGATTACATTCTGACGCTACAGGGGGCTAATGCTCACCAGCAGCGCTACTACAACACCGACCTGATGGACTGCATCAAGGTGAGGACACACACTCAAAGTCTAGGTGGATGGTGATAAACATGAACATGAACTGTTATTCTAAAGAGGTGTGTGTCTTTTTGTCTGTGTGTGTGTGGGTGTGTCTTTTTGTCCGTGTGTGTGTGTGTGTGTCTTTTTGTCCGTGTGTCCGTGTGTGTGTGTGTCCGTGTGTGTGTGTGTGTG
>CAEMYA010000251.1:113784-125970 GCA_903131615.1 Diplodus sargus | reverse complement strand
TGTGTGTGTGTGTGTGTGTGTGTGTGTGTGTGTGTGTGTGTGTGTGTGTGTGTGTGTGTGTGTGTGTGTTTCGCTCTCTGCAGGTGTTAGACGGCAGAATCTACGAGCAGGTAAAAGATTACCTGGTGTCACTGTGTCAGACTGAGCTGGACTCTTACCAGACCATCCACAACACCTTCAATCACCTGCTGAGCAGCTCACACGGGGTGAGTCTATAAATCTGGCTCAGGTCCTGGTTCTAATGTGATTTAATTAACAGTGTCATCAGAACATTAAATACATCAGGACAGTTGCAATAGATTACTTTTTAGACTGTACAGGTGTATGTGAAAATTACAGGTAAGTATTTGAGCTACACCTTCAGTTCGTGGTGCTAGTGTCACAGCGCTGTGACACTAGCACCATTCACACTAGCCGCTTTTAGACAGAGGCCGGCAAATTGGGGGTCTGTTTTGGTCCGCCGATTTTCCGCCTCAGAGGGTACGCTTATTTCTGCCTCGACTGCTATCTAAAAACGAGGCGGAAATGTGCCGACCTTTGCGTGAGGTGGGCGGAGGTGTCAATGACCTGCACTGTTGTGCAACCCACAACCGGGGAGTTTTAAAAGCAGGAAACAGCTGATCACAGCAGTCAGTCCATCACTTCATCCGCGGACATTAAGATGAGCAACTGGACAGCCGCTGAGATCCAGGAGATGCTAGCGTCGCCTCGGTCTCGGTAGCTGTTTGGTGGTATTAGCTTGTTGTTGTGTCGGCAAGCAAGAACAGTCGCTACTTTTAAATTAAAAGCCCCCCGCTAAGAACCCAGTTCTAAATTCCATTGGGGTGCAATGTAAAGCTCTTATTTTGAAGACGAATTCTATGTCAGCCAACTTCGAGCTTCACGTCACGTCACATGTTCACGCCTACCTCAGAGGCGGCTTTTGGAAATGGAGGAAAATTACGCCTCAGTTTTAGAAAGACAGGCCGGCACATTGCCACCTTTACCTTGGAGCAAATGTGCCGCCTTTTCTATCTAAAAAGGGCTACTGACTTTTCAAGGCACAAACAGAGGTGAATGAGGAGGACAGTTTAGTTCTGCCTCTGATTCTCCTGTGGATGTAGTGACAGAGCTGCAACAGAGGCGAGAAGTCGTCTGTGTGAATGGAAAAGCCGACAGATGAGACAGGAGTGTGACGGTCTGATGGTGTTCAGTCTGACAGCAAAGCAGATCCTTCACTTATCAAATAAAAGAGAAATGTCCCACGCTTCAGTCCACAAAGCAACGTTATAAGACCAAACAACAGTAATGTGGCAGGTGGAGTCTTCGGCATGTTATATGAGGACAGAAATACAGAATTTATACATTAAAAGTGTCTGTCGTACTGACGCCTGTCAGAGAGCCAGTAAGTTGTTTACTGGAGGTGATTATGTGACGAAATTTTGAGCAGAAAACTATTATAACTATTGTGTTGTTGTAGTTACTGTCTCTGGCAACTTATATTGAATATAAAATTACCAAATTTAATGAGGAAAAATCACAGTGACAGTCAGTCCTTCCGACCGATACAAGAATGTCCTCCTGGAAACAGCATCCCTCTCCGGGAGTGAGAGCCAGAGAGGGTCTGCTATGTATTGATAGTGATTATATGATGATGCCATTTAGAGCTATGAGCTAGAACTTAAAGGCGAGCCTTCTTTGAGGTGTTATTGTTGGAATGTGTGTGTGTGTGAAAAGGGTTACCGAGCAATATGTAACAATAAAGACATGTATGGATCAACAGCTATAATTATTTATATTCTGTTAAGATATGTAGTTCATGTTTTCCTTTAAACGTGTGTGTGTGTGTGTGCAGGTCTTGCAGGAGTTTCACCAGCAGCTGTTTGTAAAGAAGAACTTCATGTTTCAACAAGCTCCAGACTTCATGTTCCAGCCCAGCGAATCAGATGCGGTAAATCAATAAATGTTGTCTTTTTTATACTTTTATTTTTTGTTATTATAGAATCACAGTTTAATCATTAAAGAGTAAAGCAAATAAGAAATAATAATGGACACAGGTACATTACACAACACACACGGATACATTCTGACACATGGGAATAGATATTAAGAGTCTTCGTGTTTGTAGTAATCCCATTTTTCCCAGCATTCATCTCCCTATGAAGCAGCAATGTAAAGGTCTTTTTCTCCATTCTGCAGATAGTTGATAATGTTTATAAGGAGTCTCATGGTGGGAGGATTCCCCTTAAGCCAGCATTTGGTAATGGCGTTTTTTACTAGCAACCATGAAAATCCTGAAGAGGTATGTGTCCCTTTTTACTGAGTCCTTCAGGGAATTTTCCAAGGTACAGGAAGGTAAAGGAGAAGTCAAATGTTATGTCTAAAGTCTCTGCTATTAACTGTTCCACTTTGGTATAACTAAAAGTATAATTTATAGGCAAGACCAGGAAACATGGACATAATCTGCAGGAACCACACCCCACCCTCTCGAACAAGAAAACTGCAAACCACTTAGTTTAAACTTCTGAGTCAGGGTAATGAAAAATCCTATTAGATTAATAAATATTGTCTTGATAAATACAAATTCAAATCAAATCTGACGAGAACAGCAGAGTGATGAGTCATGGATGACCAAAACGAAGTATTGGCACCCCTGGAACTTTTCCAGAAAAGATTTACAATTACAAATGTATTGATATACATGTTTATTTCCTTTAAGTGCATTGGGACAACACAAAAAAGCAAAAGAAAAAAGCCAAATTTGACATAATTTTACACAAAACTCAAAAATTACACAAAATGACAAAGCCGTACAAAATGAGTCATACAAAATCATTAGCACCCTCAACTTAATATTAGGTTGCACACCCTTTGGAGAAAATAACTGAAAATAATTGCTTCCTATAACCATCAACAAGTTTCTTCACCTCTCAACTGGAATTTTGGACCACTCTTCTTTTGCAAACTGCTCCAGGTCTCTCAGATTTCAAGGGTGCCTTCTCGCAACAGCAATTTTGAGATCTTTCCATAGGTGTTCTATGGGATTCAGATCCGGACTCATTGCTGGCCAATTCAGAATTCTCCAGCACTTTGTCTCCAACCATTTCTGGGTGCTTTGTGAGGTATGTTTTGGGTCATTGTCCTGCTGGAACACCCATGACCTCTAATGCAGACCCAGCTGACACTGGGCCCTACATTACGGGCCATAATCTTTTGATAGTCTCCAGATTTCATGATTCCTTGCACACAAGCAATGCACCCAGTGCAAAAGCAACCCCAAAATATCTTTCAACCTCCACCATATTTGACTGTAGGTACCGTGTTCTTTTCTTTGTAGGCCTCATTCCGTTTTCTGTAAACAGTAGAATGACGTGCTTTGCTAAAAGGGAGATTTTCCACAGTTCCATGCGTTATGAACTTCTTGATTATATTGCCCACAGTTGACAAAGGAACTTTAAGATCTCTGGAGATTAACTTGTAACCTTGAGATTGTTGATATTTACCACAATTTTGCTTCTTAAGTGCTCAGACAATTCTCGGCTCTTCTATCTCTTCTCCATGCTTGGTGTGGCACACACAGGCACACAACTCAAAGGTTGAGTCAACTTTTATACACTCTAACTGGCTTCAGTTTCTATTTCTATATTGGCAGCACCTGTTACTTGCCACAGGGGAGTTTAAATGAAGATCACATACTTGGAATTAAATTATTTACCCACAGTTTTAATAGGGTGCCAATGATGTCGATTTTTGGAGTTTTGTGTAAAATGATGTCAAATTTTGCTTTTTTTCCTCTGCTTTTTTGTGTTGCACTTAAAGGAAATAAACATGTGTATACCGAAACATTTGTAATTGCAACACTTTTCTGGGAGAAATGGTGCATTTTCTGGAAAAGTTCCAGGGGTGCCAATACTTTCGTCCATGACTGTACATACAGTCACGCGTAAAAGTTTCCATCCACTGATAAAGAAAATGTTCATCATGTCAGTGGTCACTTGAGTCCTACGGCTCTCATGTTTCTGTGATCAATGAGTGAAACAGAAACAAAACATTCAGGTATGAATTTGATATAGGTCTTCTGAACATGTGATTATAAATATACATACAGTAATTTTGATATTTGGTTAAATGTCTTTCGGCCATTTTCACCTTAGTTAGGTGCTTTTGATCTCCATCAACAAGTTTCTGTTCGTCCTCTGGATTCATTTTTAACCACTCCTTTTGACAGAATCTGTGAATTTCAGCTGAAATTGTTGTCTTCCTGGCACTGACTTCATACAGTTCAGCACAGTCCACACGTTCTCCATGGGGTTCAAGTCCGGAAAGGCTGTTCAAAACCTTGGTTCTAACCTGGTTGATCCATTCATTTACTGCTTTTGATGTGTGTTTGGATCATCCAACTGCCCCCAAGACCCAATCTTCTGCTGATGATTTGGGGTTTTTCTGAAGAATTTGGAGATAATGCTCCTCTTTCATTATTAGGGGGCCAGGGGGGCGCTATAACAGAGGAAAATACGTTTTTGCCTATAGCTCCCACACCGTATGTCGCACATTCAAAAACCTTGTATCTCCAGATTCCCTGAATGGAGCTGAATCAATTTGCGACTGGCCACGCCCACTTCCGGTTAGAAAGACTTTTTGGCAAAATCGCAAAAACTGGAAAACCTACTTTTTCGAACTCCTCCTTGGGATTTTGTCCGATCTGCGTGAAACTTGGCACGTACACTCTTCAGCTGGACCTGATCTAAAGTTATCAAAAGAATTTTGCTGGGTCAAAAAATGCGCAAATAATAAACACATTTCGGTAGCTCGCCATAAAAATGTAAACTGTTTGATATCTCGGTCAAACTAAGTGCTATTAACACCAAATTTGAGATCCTTGGTTGCCATGACACTGGGAAGGGATGAGCCGAATTTCACGAAGTTTAGCCACTAGGGGGCGCTACAGATATGGGAAGTTTATATCTCTTGAACGGCTCCCCCGATTTTTACGAAATTTGGTTGGTATGATGTAGGGCCAATCCTGAGGCCATATCTTGAAGGTGGTCATTACTCGTCAATGTGGGCATGGCTTAGTACAACAAATCCAGATCGGCACACATTGAGCCTTTTGCACTTCCAGTGCACTTCCCATTACAGCGAATACCACAGCTCAGACGTTGGCCTGTGTCTTCACTTTTGCTCTGAGCCCGTCGTCCTTTGGGCCAACTTCTGTGGGCTCCACGGTGCGCGGGGTCCGAGTCGCGCGGGGGGCTTGGCCCCAGTTTATAACTGCTTGCAGTTCTAGTTCCCTTTCCTTTCTCAGAACAGCAGATCCACTGGTATAACTGCTCCAGCACCATGTTTGACAGTAGGTTTGGTGTTCTTGGGATTAAAGGCTTCACCTTCTCTCCTCCAAACATATTGCTGCTCATTGTGACCAAACAACTCAGTTTAATTTCATGTGACCACAGAGTTATCCTCCGGAAGGTTTTTTCTTAATCCGTGTGATCAGCAGCAAACTCCAGTTGAGCTTTGAACTGCTGTGTCTGGATTAAGAGCGACACTGTCACCAGTCTTCCAGCAGCTTCATATTCATTGCAGACTTGCTTTTTGGGGGGTTTTGGTTGACTCTTGACCATCAGACCAGTTGTCTCTCAGCAGCAGGCGATAGTTTGACGGTGGTAGTGACACAACTGTGTGATGCACTTAATACTTACAAACAGTTGTTTGTAGAGTTGATCTTGGGACCTAAGACTCAGATCAATGCTGAGCTCCTTAGACTTTCCCATTGTGAAGTTTGTGGAGGAGTCTAGTGGGTGTATCAAAAAAAATCAGTTTGTTGTATCCAGCAGAGTCATTTTCAATAATAAATTGATTACTGAACCAAACTTCATGAATGTTTTTGTCAGGGATTAAAATTAACTTTTTTCACAACCGTCCCGGAAACGTCCCAAAAATCATTTTGAAGCGTCCCGAAAATCTTTTTTTACATTTTGAGTTGTTACTTACTAATAATATAAGAAAAACACAATACATCATGTTTATAACAATAAATACATTTCTGTAGATTTCTGTTGAAAATAAGAGATGTTGATTTTGATTAATAAAGGAAAAACAAATACATTGTTGATGTCAAAAACAACAGCATACTAAACCCTAAAACCGGCGCAGCATAGCGTTCCGAACGTTGTTTATTCAAATTCAACGGTATGGCGGTATATTAAAAATTCATATCATAACGAAAATATACACCGGTATTCGGTGTGAACCGGTATACCGCCCAGAACTAAGTTAAATCACTTGGTTGGTTTCATTTTTATTCAAAATCATTTTACAGAGGTTTTTGTTTCTCAGAGGGGAAAAGTATTACATGGAATAAAAACTTTGTATGGAACATTTTTGCACACTGAAATGGTCTGATAATGTTCAAACACTCATTTCTGCTCATGTTGCTGAACTCACCTTTGTGAGGTTATATTCTCTGTAAACAATGATGTAATTTACAGTACCAGTCCAAAGTTTGGACCCACCTTGTCATTCAGTGGTTCTTCTTTATTTTTATTATTTTTTTACATTGTAGATCAATACTGAAGACATTCAAACTATGAAGAAACACATGGAATTATGTAGTTAACAAAGTGTGCCAACCAGAATATGTTTTATATTTTATATTCTTCAAAGTAGCCACCGTTTGCTTTGATAACAGCTTTGCACACTCCTGGCATTCCCTCCATCAGATTCATGAGGTTGTTACCTGAACAGTTGTGCCTTGTCAAGAGAACATTTGAGGAATTTCTTGACCTCTAAATGTGTTTGAGGCCATCATTATGGCAAGAAACACTCAGCCAAGTAAAGAGAAACAACAGTCCATCATTACTTGAAGACATGAAGGTCAGTCAATCTAGAAACGTTAGGGGTAGGAGGATAAGATGCAGAGGATACATTCATTCTAGTTACCAGACTCAGATTAGAGCCCACATAAGTGCTTCACAGAGTTCAAGTAGCAGACACATCTCAACATCAACTGTTCAGAGGAGACCCTAACCTGAATCAGGCCTTTATGGTCAAATTTCTGTAAAGAAGCCAAGACTGAGGAAGAACAAGAGGAAGAGGAGAAGTGTTTAGGCCAAGAAACACATTGAATGGACATTAGACCAGTGGATATCTCTACACTGATCTGATGAGTCCAAATTGTAGATTTTTGGTTCCACCCACCATGTCTCTGTGAGACATAGAAAAGGTGAACAGATGGGTTAAGCAGCCCTCATGAAGCATGGAGGAGGAGTTGTGATGGTGTGGGGCTGCTTTGCTGGTTAAAGTGTTGGTGATTTATTCAAAATTCAAGGCACTCTTAACCAGCATGGCGACCACAGCATCCTGCAGCGACATGCCATCCCATCTGGTTTGTCCTTAGCGGATCATCATTTGTTTTTCAACAGGACAATGACCTAAAACACACCCCCAGGCTGTGAAATGGATATCTGACCCAGGAGGAGAGTGATTAGTGCAGCGTCAGGTGAACTGGCCTCCATAATCACCAGACCTAAACCCAATTGAAATGGTTTGGGATGAGTTGGACTACAGAGTGAAGGCTGAGCAGCCATCAAGTGCTCAGCACCTCTGGGAACTCCTTCAAGACTGCTGGATACTGTTCCAGTTGACGACCTCATGAATCTGACTGACAGAATGTTAGGAGTGTGCACAGCTGTCATCAAAGCTGAAGATGACTTATTTGAAGAATATAAAACATGAAACATTTTGGTTTAACATTTTATTGTTTACTATCTAATTCCATATGTGTTCCTTCATAGTTATGTTATGTCTTCAATATTACAATAATAATGAATAAATAAGAAATAATGAAAAACCATTGTATGAGAAGGTGTGTCAAAGGATAATGATAATAAAAGTTTATCAGACGATCAGACTGTAAAATCAGTTCAGGTGGAATAAACAGCGTCAAATGAGTCAAAGTACTGGGATGTGCACTTTGACCTGAACACAGGGTCTGTTTGAGTTGTTAACACTTCATTACAGTCCAAGTGTTGTCGGCTCAGATAACAGTCACACTGAGCTCCAGGAAACAGCCACCAGGTCATCACAGAGCAGCGCCATCTGACAAGGTGCCGCAATAAACACCTGAACACGACTCACCTCTTGATTTAACATGAAGCCGCTGTGATAACACAGCCATAACATAACAAACAACTGTTTCCTGGTCAGGGATCTGTTACTCAAACTGGACTTCCTGGATTGTATTTCATCAAGTTTCTCACCTGTACCTGAATGACACGCCCTCCCCTGTGCAGCCCAGCAGATTGTTATATCATCACAGAGTCTGCTACTATGTAACACTTACCACCCTGCCAGCCTGGACCCTCACTAGTACGCTTTCAGCGCCAACAGATGCACAGAGGATGTCGTATCCACTGTCCTCCACTCAGTCTTCACACAGCTGGAGAAGAACAGCTACATCAGGATGCTGTTTGTTGACTCAGCATTCAACAACCTCATCATGAAGCTGACTGGAAACTCAACACTCATCTGGATACTGGACTTCCTCTCAAGGAGAGCCCAGATAGTTCTGATTGGCTGTCACAACTCCTCTTTCTTAGTGCTCAACACCAGAGCCCCTCAGAGCTGTGAGCTCCGCCCCTGCTGTTCACTCTTTACACCATGACTGCCCTCCCAGACATCAGGAAGGCTCTGTAGTGAATTATGAGGACTCCTCATGGACTCGTCCTCAACTGTCCACTTTATAATAAGCCTGTGTTGTAGAATGATTATTAATGAACTTATAACAACCTACACACCTGCTCTGAAGTCTGAACTGAACACTCACACTGCTCATTTGTAAAACATGTTTAAAGATCAGTTGGTATCAACCTCACTGTAACCCAGTGGTGTAGAGATGACTCTGTGTGAGTGTGATGTCACAGACTCGTCTCTGTGAGCCTCCACTCAGTCGGTCCTCCTCTGGACTAACACCGGACAGTTTGTTCAAACTGAAACACTGCTGCTGTTTTCATTGGACGTCAAACAAGCAGCAGCCTGTTCCTAAAGAAAAAAAACACACACACACACACACACACAGATCCGGTGAGGAGTGGAGCTGTACTGGAGGGAGGGGCCGGAGGTGGGCCGGGCTCTCTGAACGGTCCTGCTGTGAAAAGGACACATTGTGAGTTGACTGACAGCCCCCACGACCACATGCGCACACGCATGTGCACAGACACACATACACTGCTGCTGTCATGTGTAAACTCTAGTTTTAGGGATGTGTCTCTCTTGCCTCACTTGTCTCATTTGTCTCTCCAGTCTCACCTGTCTCTCTTGTCTTACCTGTCTGTTTAGTCTCTCTTGTCTCATTTGTCTCACCTGTCTCATTTCTCTCATTTGTCTCACCTGTCTCACCGGTGTGTGTCATCAGGTGATGCAGCTGCAGACAGAGAGTGGAGCAGCGGAGGAACACAGTTTGGATAAAGAGGCGAGGAAATGGGCGAGTCGAGTGGCCCGAGAGTACAAGAACATCATCCACACACAGAGGGTGAGATGCTGCTGCTGCTGCTGCTGCTGATGATGATGATGATGATGATGATGATGATGATGATGTAGGGTAACTGCAGGCACTTAATGACTGCCACTTACAGACTTTGAAAAACAGATCGACGTCCGTCAGCCAGAAATTTACTACACGTTTCCACATTCAAGTGTGTTTACACACACTGAAGTAATCAGAATACAGTGACCCTGTCTCAGTGAAATGGAGTAATCAGAGTAAAGGGTTAAAGAGACCTTTCCACAGATTTCTGCTTTCTGATGCATGATGCTCTGTAGATTACTTTAGGAAATTTAGTTACAAGTGATCATTGTAGGGTTTGTAGCAGGAGTCAACAGCTGTTATATATTTATTATATCATTATTGTTCTTTTCAGTCAGTATGTGTTCACATTCAGTCGGACTGCTTCTGTTTCAGCGTAGCCATGGATGTCATTGATTACTTTGATACTGAAGAAAACTTAAAAACAACACGATTCTCTCTTCTGTGATTTCTGAGTGTATTTATGGACGTTTTATTGACATCAGATACATTGATTATGATCAGCAGACTTAAACTTCCTGTTAATGACTTAAAATGAAACTCTTGCCAAAAAGTAACCGGGGCTTTATTTGTGATTGAATATAAGTCAAACCTTCGTGTAAATATATAATTACGACGAATGAGGCACTTTTAAGATTTACTGTAGTTTCGGTTTCGGGCAAGCTAATATGTAGTGCAGGGGCACTCTTATGGTAGCATCAAAATCTCTATTTTTAAAACACACACTAAGAAGGCTCGACACCTAACCCTTTTACACGAAGGTTTGACTCGTATTTAATCAAATAAAGCCTCGGTTGCTTTTTGGCGAGGACACAGGAAAAAAGAGTCATCATCATCATCATCATCATCATCAACCTGACTACCTGTACACCGATACGCTTGTACACCTATACGCCTGAACCAGGATCAAATGGGTTAAACAGGAAGTGAGTCACAGTGTCCAGTAAAGATCAATCAGTCAGTGTCTGTATTGATCGACAGGTTACATCAGATTATGTGGTCGATGTGTTTGATGTGTGTTTGTTGTTTTCAGGCCTTGGAGGATTATGGAACACAAGAATCATCAGAACAGAATAGTGAGCTGGAGACCAAGATGGAGGTCGCCAAGCAGAGTCTGCGGAGGGCAGAGGTAAGACTGTGTGTGTGTGTGTGTGTGTGTGTGTGTGTGTGTGTGTGTGTGTGTGTGTTACTAAATATGGCCTCAGTGCTCCACCTGCTGGTTAAAAACGTGAAATTACAGATTCAGGTCAATATTGATAACCAATACAGTGTATGATGAAGAGAGCTGTTATCACTTCACATCATGATCTAAACTCTGTTCCACAACCACAAGTTTAAAAAGTTGTTATTGTTATTCTTAGTTATTGTTCTAGTTTACTGATTGATGGAAAATTGATCAACAATTGTGATAATCACCTTATCATTTCATTCAATTATCAATAAAAGTGAGATTTTCTGCTGCTTTCTCTTTGCTGTCCTTAATAAATTAACAACAGTTAGACAAAATGACCAACCTGAAATGAAATCAATCAGAAAAGTTAGAGACAGATTAATCAATAATGAGAGTATTTGTTAGTTACAGCTCTTTAGAGCTGTGTTCTGGTGGACGGTCTTGTCTGCTTCAGTCGGACTCTGGTGTCGCTCATTTATTGTTGATAAGGTTAATCAAATTGATCAATTACAGAAGTGTATGATTTTATTATAGTTTATATTTAGGGTTAGGGTTAATTGATATTTAATGTCATAAAATCAGTGATTGCATCGTCCTCTCAGCTGGTCTCAGTTTAGATCGTAGTCGGCTCCAGATTAACATCATTAAACCCTAATCCTAGTAAACAGACAGAAAACTAAATAACTGAGTTACAGTGTGAAAGAGACTTCATTTGTCAGCTGCAGTTAAAAATATACAATATTAAAATTATACA
Organism: Diplodus sargus; assembly: GCA_903131615.1. Lineage (NCBI taxonomy): Eukaryota > Metazoa > Chordata > Actinopteri > Spariformes > Sparidae > Diplodus > Diplodus sargus. The sequence goes on along the minus strand of CAEMYA010000251.1, from coordinate 114,483 downwards.
AAAATAAAATATTAGAATGATAAAATAATGTCAGTTTCATTCTTCAGAAGCTTGTAGAAGTTTGACGGTGAGACAAACTCCTCAACGGATCAGTGCTCCTGTCTACATTTATTGATTAGTGTGTGATCGTGTTTGTTTATTGATCAGACAGTGAAATTGAAAGCTGAGGCCCGCCTGGACCTGTTGAGGCAGGCTGGTGTTGCCGTGGAAACATGGCTGAAGAGCGCCATGAACCAGGTGATGGAGGAGCTGGAGAATGAACGCTGGAACAACCTGAGTACTCATGATCCTTCACTCTCTGTAAGACCCACTTCAGCATCATTTATTGATTATTTATCAGCCCTCGGAATCTTAATGACATTCGTATTTGATGTGCGGTCTGTCTGCAGGGAACAGCTGATCTGGAGCGCGAGGACGAGGAGGAGACAGAGGATAGCGGCGAAGTTTTAGATGACAGCAGCTCGAGTCCCTCCAGCACCTTGAAGAATTACCCCCTCACCTGTAAAGTACTCTACTCATACAAGGTAATGTAATACTATGGAAATTTGGTACTGTGGAGGGTACTGTGGAGGGTACTGTTGTGGGTACTGTGGGAGGTGCTGTGGAGGGTACTGTGGGGGTACTGTGGGAGGTGCTGTGAGGGTACTGTGGGGGGCGCTGTTGGGGGTACTGTGGAGGGCACTGTGGGAGGTGTTGTGA
>CAEMYA010000251.1:83267-100157 GCA_903131615.1 Diplodus sargus | reverse complement strand
CGGAGATTACATTTTTAGGCCATATTGCCGGCACTAAAATATATATATATATATATATATATATATATATATTAGTTAGACACTTAGTGCTGTTGCCCCCCGGAAACAAGGGCTTGAATTTGAGTTTCTGTGTGGATGTTCTCCTCGTGCCTTTGTGGGTTCTCTACAGGTGCTCTGGTTTCCTCCCACAATCCAAAGACATGCAGAGATTAGGAGTATCAGTTACTTTAACTCGTCAGAAATATGCACACCAGTAGGCTGCTGGAGGTAATTTTGTAGGGCTCTGGCAGTGCTCCTCAGGATCCTCCTCATACATAGGAGCACCTATGCACCTAGGAGCGCCTGCATGTACGGATGCGTCACCCTACAGGAGCTGGACTACCTGTGCAACCTGACTGGGCTGCAGGTAATGCCTCATGCTACCAGTAGTGACGAGGACACTTGCAGAACACAAAACTAGAGGCGAATCAGTCAGGAAGGATCAGGAGAGAGCAACTGTCTGTGGCCACCACATGAAGAACCATTCCCCTTTTGGAGGTTGTCTTGTTTTTTCCCTCAGCTGAAACTGATTCCTAATCACGTGTCCTTCCCAAATAGACAAATTGATATCCCTGCACTTAAAAGGACTGGTGTTACACTGGGACCATTCAGTGTTCCTCCTTATTTCTTTATGAATACTATATCATGTTTACATGTTATGGTATAATTTTCAAGGTTCTGTTTGTATTTTCTTCTTTTTGCAGTATTTGTGTGAGTGTCAGTTTGATGAAAATGTGAAGTTTAAAACTGCCATCAATGAGGAGGACCCAGATAAGATGCGGCTGCAGCCGATTGGCCGGGACAAAGACGGTCAGATGTACTGGTTTCAACTGGACCAAGACGACAACGTGCGTGTTTACGTGGAGGAACAGGACGACCTGGACGGTTCGTCGTGGAAGTGCATCGTCAAGTAAGTAAAAATGCTGCAGGCGCCGTGACATGAAATTGAAATGCTAATGAGTTTTATGTACTCTGAAATCGAGTTGTTAAATCAATCTCCTGTTTTTTTCTGTAGAGACAGAAATGAACTGGCCGAGGTCGTCGCTCTGCTGAAAACACAAATTGATCCAGAGTTGTTAAAAAAAGACCAAGAAGCCAAACGTGATGGCCAGGAGGAGGAGCAGAACACAGAAGGTCAAAGTTTGATTTTTAAGTGATTCATTTTGTTAGTTCTCATTTATATTTGATGTGTTTGAAATAAACAATACATAATACAAACCAATCAATATTGTTATCTTCTGCCATTCTGAATTGATTGATCGATTAGTGAAGCATCGTGCACACGCAGATTCACACATTATATTTACATTTAGAGCATTCAGCAGACGCTTTTGTCCAAAGCGACTTACAATAAGCGCATTTGTCACAAGAGAAACCACAACATCACTGACCAACATCAGTGGTTGAATGTTTTTGTGAAAAAGAGGTTTCAGCTTTCTGCAAACCTGTCGATCAAAATGCGGAATGTTGTTGTCTTACAACAGAAGTTTTATTAAGTGCTGCAGTGGATGTTAATCAGCTTTTTTTAAAAAGATCATCTGCAAGATAACCTGAGTTTGTCCTGTCAAGTTCTGCCTTTATTTTGTCACAAACCACGAACAAGAATTATAGAAAATAAGAATGATGTGAATTGTTTTGTTTTCAGTTAAGGGACACCAAAACTTTAAACCAAACTCAAAGATTATCTCCCCTCATCTTAAATTGCTGTTTTCACAATTACGTTACAGGTGAAGTCAAGAAGATGGAGGACACATCAGATGAAGACAGCAAAGACTCCAACAAGGCCGCGTGTCCAGTCTCACCAAAGACAGAGAATAATGACACAGATCTTTTGATATCAGAAGCTTCTGAGGCCAAATCTTCTGAACTGAACGGCATCACTGAAGGTAAACCTGAAGCAGTACTGTCCTCAGAAAAGTCTGATGTGGATCTCGGCATCACTACAAAGGTCCAGAACATCAAAGAAGAGCCGATGGAGGTGTCCAACTCTAAAACAATGACAGAAACAATGGAACCGGCCTCTGAGACAAGAAGTACGTCAGCAAAGGCCGAAAAACGAGAGGAAGCCAAGAAGAACAGTGCTGAAGAGATTCAACAGGCTCTGAAAAATGACCAACAAGCCAAAATCCCTCTGAAAAAGAGAGGGATGAAGTTCAGTGAAGACTTTGACAAAAACAGCAGCATTATAGTTCAGAACCCGTCTGTTTCTCAGGTGAAAGACTCTCTGAGAACTGAGTCGACTCCTGAACAGACAAAGAGTATAAATGATCATGTAAATGGAGAAGTTCAGCCGTCATCAGACAAAGAGTTGCACAGTCATCTGATCGAGTCACTAAAAGACAAAGAGCAGGCAATTGAACAAGCTGCAGCTCAAACTGAAAAAACCACAGAAAAAGAGTCGCCATCCACAGAAAAGGATGAAATTAAATATAAAGCAGATGACATGAAAGCTAACAATGATGACGTGAAAGCTAACAACGATGACGTGAAAGCCAACAACGGTGACGTGAAAGCTAACAACGATGACGTGAAACCTAACAACGATGACGTGAAAGCCAACAACGATGACGTGAAAGCTGACAACGATGACGTGAAAGCTGACAACGGTGACGTGAAAGCTAACAACGGTGACGTGAAAGCCAACAACGATGACGTGAAAGCTAACAACGATGACGTGAAAGCTGACAACGATGACGTGAAAGCTGACAACGGTGACGTGAAAGCTAACAACGGTGACGTGAAAGCTAACAATGATGACGTGAAAGCTAATAACGATGATGTGAAAGTTAAAAGCGATGACATTAAAGATAACAAGGATGAAGCTCGCAGTGTAGAGAAGGTCTCCGAGGCAATCACATCACAACAAATGGGGGATAAAAATGAAGATACAAAGGTAGAAAAGGATAACGCTGAGTCAAAGGAGAAGAAGGGAGAACCACCACCTTCACCTAAGGATGTTAATAATGCACCTGAGAAGTCGTCCAGTCTTGAAAAAGCAAAAGAATCCAAACAAGCAGATAAAAAAGAGTCATTTACAGGAGACGAGACCAAGACGTTAATGGAAAGTGAGAAAACATTAACAAGTGGAGAGTCTCAGAAGGTAAAAACCAAAGATTCAGAGGAAAAATCAGCTTGTGCCGACGTGGACACATCAGAGTTGAGTCAGACTGAAGAAAACAATACGTCACAGGTGAATATAACTGAAATTAAGCAAACAGAGGCAAGTGTTGCTAAAGAAACAGAGATGTGTGAAACTAATGTAGAGAAACCAGATGCATGTGCAGTGAAAGAGAAACCTGGAGTTATCAAAACAATTGAGACTCAGAGTGCAAAGAAATGTGTTGACTCTGAAAACACAGAGTCGCCATTGGTCAGTGATAATACAGACACACAAGAAGTCACACAGAGCTCGAACGTCATTCAAAAGGCAGATAAACCATCAATCAGTGAGAAATTAGAAGAAAAAGTTGACACCAACCAGAGTTTAGATTCTTTTGTTGCTCAGAAATCAGACTCATGTAAACCTGTTGAGATGGTGGATAATGTCAAAGATTCAGAGAAGACTCCAGAGAAGACAGAAAAGCCTGAAGATGTGAAGATATCCGTCAAATATGAAGACAGAACAATGCATGATGTTGGCAAGATAACTGAGTGTCTGTCCGAGCCTATGAAGGTAGAAGCAGTGGCCATTAAACACGATCTGACAAAGCCACAAGACGATGACAAAAGTCAGATTAACTCAGAGGCAGAGAAGATGACAGAAGAAAAAGACAAACTCTTCAGTCCTGCTGAGAAGACAAACTTCTCTAAAGAAACTGATAAAAATCCAGAACGGCCAGACACAGAACAGGAGAAAGTGTCTGATGATAAAACAGACAAGGCAGATCCTCCATCATCAGGAAGTAAAAAGGAGAACAAAAAAGACACAGGAGACAAAAAACTTCAGCATGACAGTGAGCAACGAAATCACAAAGAAAGTAAAGAGGATAAAACCTCAAAAATGGATGAAACAAAAAAGAGAGATTCTCACAAAAAGACTGAAACCTCAACCAAAATGGAGGAACCTGCCCACCAAAAGGTGAGCAAAGAACCAGACGACAAATCCTCAACCTGCATGGAGAAAGAATTGGAGACCGAAAAGCCCACTGACGAGGAAAGTAAAAGCAAGCGTGAAGAAGAGGAGTCTGCAACAAAAAAAGAGGTGGCAAATGGTGGCAAAGCTCTGTCAGATGCTCTGGTGAAAGGCGTCCACCAAAAAATGAAACGTCCAGCCCAGCGAAGAAAAGCTGAACTCCAGAGAGAGGAAAGACATGGAGACTCTGAGTCTGATACGAACACCGGCAGATCTCTCCGGAGATCACCGAGGATCTCTAAACCCACACCGAAGGCTGTCGAGATCCACGACAGGAAGCAGGAGAAATCACAGGCTGCTCCATTGACTGACCAATGTGACGATGACAAAGAGGACAAGGAAAAAGATGAGGATGGGGACGAGGATGACGAGGAGAAGGAAAAAGCAGTTCAGAAGAAACCAAGAGAAAAAAGGGCCGATCAGGATGGTCAACCCAAAGCTAAGGTGAAATTGATCACTAAGTTTGTATCTTGCAAAACATGCAGCCTCGTTTTAGCTTGTGTGAACTGAAACCAGTCAGCCTTTGGAGAGTTAAAAAGAAACACAGCAAAGTTACAGGACCAGTTGGATGAAACAAAAAAATAAACGTCCGTAATTGAATGTTCAGCTCAAATGATCGACTGATCCATCCTTCAACTCAACATGTTTTTTGTTTCAGGGGAGAAAGAGGCGAAGGGTTCGATGGTCCAACACACGAACGCGACGTAAAAAGAAAGGCTCGGACGACGAAGACGACGACAACAGCGAAGAAGAGTCAAGTGAAGAGGAGGAGAGTGAGGAAGAGGATGACAGCGATGAAGACTACAAGGTGGAGCGAAGCAGGAAGAGGCGTAATCGTAACAGAGAACGACGAAGCTCAGAATCCTCGACGTCCTCAGATGACGACCTACCTCCAAACGATGACCCCTGCAAACACTGTGGTCTTCCAAATCACCCTGAGCTGGTGAGAACATCCCATAATTTTAACAACATATAGTTTATATATGATCTTTGTAAACACTGCAGTCTATCACACTGAGCTGGTGAGAACATCCCATAATGATGATAAAAAAATCTCACAAAGTGTTTGATCAAATCTTAAAGATATTTAGGTGATATTTGGTATAAAACGGGAAGATGATCAGGTGAAGTGTGATGTAATCGATAAAGTGATTATTGATTATCTGTGGACGTGTCGTTTGCAGATCTTGTTGTGTGATTCGTGTGACAGCGGGTATCACACGGCCTGTCTGAGGCCTCCTCTCATGATCATCCCTGATGGAGAATGGTTCTGTCCACCGTGTCAACACGTACGTCTTGTCAGAGAAAACAGATATTGAGATAAAAAGATATTAACGGTGAGATGAATTAGATATGATCAGTATGATAGCAGGTTTGATGTCTGTATTGATTCTCTCTGTAGAAGAAGCTCTGTGACAAACTAGAAGAGCAGCTCCAGAATCTGGACGCTGCTTTAAAGAAGAAGGAACGAGCTGAGAGGAGGTGAGATGTGTTGTTCACTCACAGTAAATAACATTTAAATATTATTTACATGTTTGTCGTTTTATGTCTGAGTTTTGTTGTTAAGGATGTTGGACTTTGTTCATGTGTTTAATCCCCTCCAGGAAAGAGCGACTTATCTATGTTGGAATCAGTGTTGAAAACATCATCACGCCCTCAGTGAGTAAATGATATGAATGTTATAAATATTTGAAATGTTTACCTTTTGGCGTTTGTAACATAAACTCTGTCATAAGGTGGAGGAAGAAGTAGAAAAACCAGTCATCATCAAAGAGAAGAAAGAAGTGAAGAAGAGTAAGAGCTGGGGTCGAAGGTCAACAAGGGCCAAGAAATCCATCAGCTACAGGTTTCAAACACACTTTTAATATCTCATATCCTTATTTTATTTTAATAATCAGCTTGCCGTTTTAGATCAAATTTGATAGTTTCTATATGTGTAAGTACCGGAGCACCGTAGACGCTCGCTGGTGCATGTTATTTATCACAAAATGAATCATTATAATATAATAGCTACTCATCAGGCTTAGCTTTCAACTGGTGGTCTAAACGCTGGTACAGACCCTTTGTATGTGTCATGTATGTTTTGAAAAGAGTACTGGTAAATAGTTAATAGCAGCTGCTTCTGTTGCTGTAACTATTAGTTACTTGTTTTGAATGTGAAGCTCAGCCGTCACACAGAGTGAACGACAGGACCAAACATGTGCCACACAATGTAACGAGTTGTGTGTTGGATGGTCACATCTGCTGAGGAGAAAAGATGCCTGCTGTTATATGAGAGAGAGAGAGAGAATAATGTACACAGTGGTGACTCAATGTTATTTTACACAGGAAACAGAACAGTGACACCTAGGGGTGGGAGATATGGGCAAAAAATAATATCTCAATATTTTGGGGGATTTTGGCAATAACGATAATCAGTCGATATCCTTTAAAATGTGATTGGAATTGACTGAGTTGAGGCTTGTGTCCACCAAACGCGTTTTTAGCACCGAGAGTGCTCAAAAACTCATTTTCTGAGTGCCCAGCGGTGTTAAAAGTTGAACAGATTTCAACTTGAAGCGCTCTGAGCACTGCCCTCCAAAAAACGTTTCCGCTGACGTCTTTTTACTGCTGAAGGCGCTTAGCACTCTGAACGCTGAAGCTCATAGGATTTGTATTCAAAGTAGGCGCTGCCAGCACTAAAAACACGTTTGGTGGACACAGACCCTTATACCTACTTAAAGATTACAATAATGAGCACAATGTTTAAGGAAAACATTTATTTTCTTTAAACTTTAGCATTCAAGTACAAATAAAAGACTCCCCATTTTTGTACTTTTGAACTCAATAATTGAACTATAATGTAGGAATACTGAATTCTGTAAACATTTAGCTGTCATGTAAATTGTACTGCAGTACAGACAAACAAGAGCATATAATAAAATAAAAACAGTAGCATTTGTAACAAAGTGCTCTATGCATATTTTGAGAACTATTGCGCATCATCATCAAGTCTATCTTATGGCCTTATTAAACAAATGACCAACTTCAAGTTCAGTCCAGGATTGTACAACATCAACAACAAAAAAACACAATAAATACATTTGCTAAAATGGTTCACTCTGGGTTTTCTCAAATATTGTACAAAAATATAGAGATTTGTAAACAAATGAAATTAATGTTGAAAAAGATTTCTCAGATAGAAAAAATACCCAGTATGAATACAGCTATGGACAGATGCCAGAAACTTTGAACATTTTAAAATTACGGTTCACTAATTACATTAACAGGCTACTTCAGATTATGAGCCAAAAACACCAGTCTGTCCACACTGTCAGGCTTGAGTGAAGCCCGATGACATGTCACAACATTTTCCCCTGTGTTAAATGCCCTCTCTGAAGGGCTGCTTGAGGCAGGGATGCAGAGATATTTTTTAGCCAGTTTCGCCAGTCTGAGGAAATTCACCTCCTGTGTCTTCCACCATTCCAGTGGATTCACATCACTGTCCACCTCTGGTATCATCAGGTAGCTCTTGAGCTCCTCTTCGACACAAACAGCGAGTGACTCCTCTCTGGCTGGTTTCTTAAAGTAGCTGCCAAAAGACGTCTTTGTCTTTTTGGCTGGCTCAGTGGTGTCTCCTCCACCTGCTCCACTTTCTGCTGAGGCACCCTGAGCTGAGGCAGTTGAGGGACCTGAAGAAATGCTCTCTTCCTGCGTTGCTACAGACAAAATCTCAGAGGAAATTGTGGACACTATGACCTGGTCATCTTCATTGAAACGTTTTTTTACACCTTGGGTCTAATGTGGATGCCGCACTTAATAATCCATCCACACCGTCTTCTCCGTACTTGGTGTTAAGGTATTCCAGTATGGTTTCTTCTTGCCATGTTGGGATAAGATGCCTGCGCTTCTTGTCTGCACCCAGCACATGACGAATGGCCTTTTCTTGCTCAACAAATCTCTCAATCATGCGCTGTCCTGAGCCCCATCTTGTTGGTGATTCCGTGATGAGTTTATGCTCTGGGAGCTTCAGCAGATCTTGAGCATCACCCAGTGCTTTCTTCAGTTTCCAGCTGTTGAAAAGGCTCCAACTACCTTCTTGCACACTCCAATGGCTCGATCTATCCTAGAATCACGCATGCTCCTCTCTGGAAAATATTTCAAATAGACAGAACAACATTCATTATTAGCCAATTTCACAGTCTAATGATGCGTTAATTTCATATATGCCTAGTAGGGTATTTGTTAAAAAAATCTGAGGCCTCTATCTTATCAACATGATCAATACTTTCCTTAAAAACCTGTTACATATCACCTGATACATGTATTCTGCCCACTAGTGGATAATCATTCCACTGTAGGGAGTGGAAAGGCTTTTTTTGGCTTTTTCAAAATGGCCGCTGTCATTAAATCATCCACACACTTTTGGCAAGAAAATCTTTGCTCATTTTCAAGAAGTTAGAGTAAGAATAACACCTATATTGTTACTCATTTTTTCAAGTAAATATGTTCTGTATTGAATCAGTTCATGATTACTTCATGATTCATTCTTTATATTACAGTTAAACTGTGTTAAAAATGTGTGTATCAAATTCGATATTGCAGGTATATAAGGTTCTTTATCCCAGAATGGTAATGTCCCATTTTTGTAATGTCTCATGCCTACCACAATACAAGCACACACTATTTTGCAAGCACTGCACCAGCAGTCACTTCTCACATGTCTACTGTGAAGGTGTAAGGTGCATCTTTGCCTGAACAAGGACCGAAACTCTTTTTGTGCTGACCACAAAGTGAAAGAAAAAGGCTGTGAAAAGTTTTATGTATAAAAACAAACCAATGAAAGAAATTGCCTGAAATGTTCTATATTTTCAAAATGTTATTTGCATAATTTGATTTGTATCTAAAATGAACATTGTTGTGAGCCAAAAATGCCCAGTGTATCACATGTGATACAAAAATATATCATAAACAAAATGATATGGAAACATTGGGGGATGGATTTTGTTAAAAAGGTTAACCCTAACCCTAACAAACAGGCTTTACAGGGTTAAACTGATTTATTTTCACTTTTATCTTGACATGGTTGACACTCAAAGAAAAAAAAAATAGCTATTTCATATCAACTGCATAAAATAACAATATTCAAATGGGAAAACTCACCAATTGCAATATGAAGTCGGTGCCCAAAGCACAGTAGTCTTTTCCAGTTGTTACTTTTTAGTGCACTGACGATGTCTGCACCGCTATCGGTGGTCATGCAGACCATGCCCTCTTCACTCAACGACCATGATGCGAGGGCATCTTTCAGACCAAGGGCAATGACGTCTCCTGTGTGGTCATCTGGGAAATAGGAGGTTTGCAAACAGTAGCTCTGGAGTAGCCAAAATTCATCAATGAAATGCACGGTCAGAGAGAGATATGGCTCCGATGTTCTGCTCGACCATAAATCCGTTGTTGTTGCGAAGTGTGTCACCTTTTATACTTCATCCATCACAGCTTTGCGAGTTGAATCATACAGACTGGGGAGAGAAGTTTCACTGAAATATTTCCAACTAGGCACTGTGTATCGCGCGTCTAGGACATTCACAAGTTCTTTAAAGACTTCTCTCTCCACCAACTGCATCGGCAACATCTCTTTGGCTATGAATTTGGTGATAGCATTTGTTATGTCTTGCCATCGTTGGCTTTTTCTCTCATATGGCACTTTTCTGCTGAATGATTCAGCAAGGGTTTGTTGAGTGTGCTGACCAGGTGCAGGCCGACTCTGTTTTTCCTGAGCAGCAGTTAAGTCGCGAAGTTTCTCGTATTCTTTGTACTCTTTGCTATGGTTGGTTCTGAGGTGATGAAACAGGTTTGTTGTGGAGCTCTGTTTCACGGTGATAGACCTCTTCAAACCATTTCCATGCCAGAGAGGTAGACCCACGTCTCGGCACTAAATCATCTTTAGTACCGGTAGCTTCAGGGACTGGAGGAGCCTGCATTTTCTCTCTGCCATCACAACGCGCTGCTAAACTGTTGCAAGGAGGATGCTAGCGAGAGGTCATGTGATCACGTCATGTGATCACATGACCTCTAGTAACAGGCCCACTAGTCATGTGACTGAATCCTGCCATGCTGCAGAGAGCGATGCTGCACTGTGTATTAAGTGGATGTGAGGAGTTTCTGCGTGCGTTTCAATATTTTTGGCGAGGTAATTTAAATACTCAAAAATGGAAATTTGCACCTCGTCAAAACAACAATGGCGATATTATCGCAAACGATATATATCGTCCACCCCTAGTGACACCTGAAGTGTCCTGCATGGGGCACACTATTCAGACTACTGTTGGACTCATCAGTTAATACTTGAGTGATAATCAATCATCACATCAGTCCCTTCACCTGTTCAGGTGACTGAGCTGCTGATGTTCAAGTTTTCCAGCAGAGAGAAGAGTGATGAACTGATCAGTTCAACTGACAATACAATTTGAATGTCACTGTTATACATAACATGTAATTATTGTCAATGTTAATTTTACAGGTTTGACGAGTTTGATGAGGCGATTGAGGAGGCGATAGAAGAAGACATCAAAGAAGCTGAAGGTGGAGGTACGACAATAAGAGAAGAAGAGATCAATACTAACATCTCTTTATCATTCATGCAAACAGCAGACACAAATAAACATAAAGAAATAGATAAACGTACAAACAACAGGCGCACAGAGGTAATCTCTGGATGTAGCCAGGCTAGATGTTTCCTTATATTTCCAATCTTAATGCTAAGCTAAGCTAATTGGCTGCTGATTCAGACATGAAAGATGTGTTGATCTCTCTGTTAACTGGTCAACAACAACAACAACACAAAAGTGTCTGTCCCAAAAGTTTGTTTCTTGAATGTGAGAATTGTGTTGATATTGAAGCTGATGATTCATGGTGTTTGTACAGGAGCTGGTCGAGGTAAAGACATGGCCAACATCACAGGCCACAGAGGAAAGGACATGTCCACCATCCTCCAATCAGAAGAGAGCAAAGAGAACGGCCGGCCACCTCAAGCCACCGCCGCCACCGGTCAGCGCAAGAAGAAACGGCGGCGACTGAACGACTTGGACAGCGACAGCACGGTGGACGAAGAGGAAAGCGAGGAAGAGTTCTGTCTCAGTGAAAGGTGGGAAGACAAAGTCTGATCAGCTGAACTCTGTCACAGATGTACAGTATGTTCACACTGTAGGTGATAGTATGTTTCTGTATGATGTGAGTGTGCAGCTCAGAGGAAGACTTGGTTGTATACTGTGTTCTGTCAGACGTATACAAACAGTATGTATAATATGTCTTCTCAGCTCAGAGGAAGAGTTTGTGGTCACCGATAATGACTCGGAAGCCGAAACTGAGGCCGACTCCAATAACAGCGACTTTGGCAGCAACAGCAGCGGGAAACATCGAACGACTTCACGGAGCAGGAAGTTACCAAAACGGCGACGAAGCTCCAGGAGGAGACGGAGACCGAAGGGCTACTCTGACGACGAAGAGGAGGAGACGGATGAGGACGACGAAGATGAAATAGGTAAATTGGTTGTAGGAGTTAGGGGAGCGCAGTTTCCCTTTACTTTAGTTTCTCTTTACTTTAGTTTCTCTGTTCAAAGCACATAAAGACACCACTTAAGATTTTTAATTATTATTAATTCTCACAGTTTTTGTTTTCAGAATTAGACAAATTAGAGTGGCTCTTCATTTTATAACATATAGATCATGTAGATGAAATCTCGTCAGCAAACCTTAACCAAAGAAACCAAGAAATAATAACCTGTATTTATAAATACATATATAAATATTCATATTTATAAACTGCACAAAGGTCTGTTTTTCTTCACACTCTACAGTTTTATCATAAAATATTACATTAGATGTTATTTAACAGACATAAGTGCAGCAGATGATTACAAACCAGGGGTTCAGTTCATCAGCCTTTGATTAATGCTGAATCATCAGCTGATTAACAGAAACTCATCAATGTGGAAAAAAAACTAATAATATCAGTAATTTGGTGAAATTATTCAGCTCTTTTCAATTGTGATGATTTACTGACACTTATTTGGACCCTAACCCTACAAAAAAAGTTGTATTATTTATATGTGATTAATGCTATTTTGTATTTGAGTAATAATAAATAACGTGTGTGCAGTGACTGAAGGCTCCAGTGAGTTCAGCGACAGTGACCTGGACATGAGTCGGCGGCGGTCTCGGCGGAGTCAGAAGAAGCGTGTGAACTACTGCGAGACGTCCGAGTCCGAAGGCTCTCAGGCTGAAACCAACCGAGCCAAAATGAAGCCGAGACGTCAGCAGGACAGTTCTGACAGCGAGGGTCGGTCACAAACACACTTTACAAACTGGATAAATGTTCAGGTTTAAGATTACAGTCACAGTTTAACCACTAAAGTTTGACTTTAAAACAAATAAGGACCAGAAGTATTTAAGTAGAATGCAACTCTGTTTAAATCAGCTGTTTAGTCTCCGTTAAACAAACTAATAAGTATGTACAGTACAGCAAAATGAAACCTATGTGGACAGAAACGTGTCATCGTGATAAACATGAAGTATCTAAGATGCAGCTGACGCTTCTTCCTGTTTTCTATATGCAGCGAGTTTCTCCAAAGAGTCTGAGGAGGAGTCAAGGGATCAGAGGCTGAAGAGGAGAGCCGACTCCTCGGAGGAAGACTCCCGGCAGCAGCGCAGGCGGCTTGCTCTAAAACGCAGGAGAGCCTCTGAAGAGGATGACTCGGATGATGACTCGGACGAATCATCATCGGAGGATCGTCCTATACGTAAACGGGTGAACCGCATCGACTCGGACGATGACGACGAGGAGCCGGAGGAGAAACCGAAGGAGAAGAAAGCAGCTGAAAAAACTGATGAGGAGTCAAAGGGAACAAACACAGGTGAGGTTCCATCCACCAACGGACAGAGCCCGATTAAGAGCCTCGACGGCCTCGCTGGCCGGCCCACCGCCACTGCTCCGGGTCTCGTCACGAACCTGGAGACGCCGCCCAAAAACATGAGTGTCACAGCAGCTGCTGGCGTGGGACCAAACGGGCTGGTTGGTCCGGAGATTCCGACGCAGGACGACGATGAAGATGACCTGTTAGGAGTCACAGACCTCGTGGACTACGTCTGCAATAACGAAGACTTGTAAAAAAACAAAACAAAATGGTGGACTGTTCCTTTTTTTTTGTGGTATTGTATTTTTATATTGCTTAACTTTATTATTCCCTCCCCGCCAACACTTCCTGTCGTCCTTTTTACTTGCGTCATCTGGAGTCTCGGCTACAGTTAGACCTGGATCCAGTGTATACCAAGTCTGATGCTGTCCCTGTGGGATGGGACGGCGGATAAGGGCACCAACTCTCCCCAGTTTACCTGCAAACAATCACATCATTCAGCTCCACTGCCAACACATCCTTCATCTACAAACTGTCACATCCTCTGCTTTTGTTTCCCTCCATCCAGCATTTGTTCAGCTTCCCTCTCGTCTCTTTTCACTGAAAGGGTTCACATCAATGATTGGGAGGTTTTTTGGAAAGAATAAATCATTCCATCATTATTCAAAGAGTTTCACATATGGGGGAAAAAAGCCTTTAGGCACAGTTAGATGAGAGGATTGGTGTCACTCATATGTCTGTACAGTTGATATAATGCTCCAGCCAGTTAGCTGAGCTTAACTTAGCTTAGCAGACCGCCTTAATAAACTACAGGACTGTTTGTCCTGGTCAGACAGAGACCAGAGCGTCTTCCTACTGTGGTAACCACATGCTAAGCTAACGGCAGCAGCTTCTGGATGATAAACTGATGGACGATGTTACCGTTGCTCTGTTCAGGTCTCAGTCTCTGAGAACAATTTTAAACTTCAACTTTGTAAATGAATCCGAACATGATTGAAAACACTTTCCAGAGTCATTTCAATTTTAGTTTTAACAGAACTTCAGGTACGATGATGATCATCAAGCTCATATTTTCCACCACAATGGTAACATGAATATTTGACACACGTTCTGAGGTCACAGGTGAAAGTTCATTTGCTGACAGTTTCATCACTCGCTCTGTCTCATCTTTTAAATCCTGTGTCCATTTACAAAGTTAATTATTGAATAGATGAGATAAAAAGTGTTAATTAGTGTAAAAGAGTGAAAAGTGTTGATTAGTGTGTTCTGTTACCTTTGGGCAGAACCAGTCTCTATGCAAAGCTAGGCTAACCATCTGCGAGCTAAAGCCTTATATTAAAGAGACAGATCTGCGTCGACTTACGAGTGGTATCAATCTTTACATTTAACTCTCCGTGACAAAGTAAACAAGTGGTTCCTCTTTGTATTCTGGCTTTTTCTTTCAAGATATAATTGAAGGATGTTTAAGATGACATCATTTATTGTTGTCGATTAACCTTCAGGACTAAAAACCATTCAACCGTCAAAAGGTCATCTGTCCGCCTTTCCCCAGAACTGTTCTGTTGATAGAGTAGCTTTTGTATATTGTATACATGCATACGTATATAATGATTTTAACATCAGTGTCAGTGGTGAACTGAAATAAACTCTCGTCCCTCCTCATCTTCACATCTAGTCTAGTTATGACATGTTTCCTTTGTGTTTTTTTTTTTTTTAAATATTTTAATAATGTAATTTTTGTATATCTAAACTTTTATTTGTCGTTGTAAAGTGTCTTATTTGCTTTGTACATTTTCCTTCATAGACCTGCATTAACTAAAGTAACACTAAGCTCAAAACAGCCATCTATCTTTTTTTCATTCTTCCTCTGAATCTACAAAAACCTTTTTCTATTCTCATTCTCTGTTTTCATCTGCTTGAGTTGACATTCACGTCAAGTTGTAGTAAACTGGCAACTTTTAAGACCTCAAACGGTAGCAAGATGGTGAAAAATTAAGAATTTATTGGAGAAATTAGTGATGAAGCGACAGTTGAGATGTAGTTTATGAATGGTGGAAAATAAAAAACAAACCAATGACTTCAGTGACCTCTGCTGGAACCAGTCTGTGTATATCTGTAGTTTTTGCTGTAATATATTTAGAGGCATTTTTTAATCATGAAAAAATATATTGGGCAATTCTTTGGGATTGCATGAGTTTTTAATAGTTTTCATTTGTAGGAAGTAATATTGGCACAACAGTTTTTTAGGAAAACCATAAAACTTTCAGTCACAGCAGTGCCGAAGGACTGGTGATATCTCTCATCATGTGCAATGAAACTGCAGAGGGAAGCATGTGCTGACCTACTAAAGGCACGTTACAGAAGCAGTGAAAGGATTATCACAGAAAAAAAAACTAGGACATCTAAATCTGATGACAGAGAAGAAATGAGGCCTGTTTGTAAAATATTTTGTACATTATTCTCAGCATGGTCTTCAGAGGATAAACCACTCTATTTATCATACTGTTTTGATACCGGCTACGGCCTGAACAAGACTTCCAAGACAAAACATTTATATGTGCTCCCTGCAGTGCACACAGCTTAAACTTCTATACACAATATTTAGCTTTAGATTAGATGGAGAGATTATAGACAGCCCAATTCTACAGATGTACTAAAAGTGTTGAGTCAGAGTAAAGGAACGTCTATGTGCTGTTTGTAACCCTGTTTAATTCTCCACCAAGAGATGGAGAATGTATTCATGTGTATGTCTTGGTTATGAAATAACCTGCGCAGGAGAGAGGAAATAAGGAGAGAGGAGAGGGAGAAAGGCTGTGATGGATGCAGGCAGGAAGTCAGTGCCAATGACTGAAGTGTTCACAGTTTGATTTTTACCTCATGATGAATCTGGGAGGAAAGACGCCTGTCCACTGTGTATAGATGCTTGTAGACCGATGTTGGTTTTTTGTCTGCTCCTTACTTTTTGTTAACTTTACTGTTATTTCTTATAAATCTGATCTTGTACATTTGTCATAATAAAATGGGTTTTAAGCCCCATGTCTTCCCATCTCGTATGACTTCTGAAATCGCTGAACCTGAAAGGTGCTTCTTTAGGAATTGATGACCTGTCAAATTCAAACTCTAAACAAATAGGGGGCAGCATATCACCAGAGTAACTGCTAACTGCTGCTAACTATAGCCGCTCTTAGCTAGTACACACGGTTACATTTGCAGCTAGCAGTCGTAGTTGCATCAACCCAGACTGGGAGCTCGACCAATCGGGCACTATAACCCTAACCCCTAATCCTACAGAGTGATTAGGCGTGTTTGACGTAACGTCAAAACTGATTGAATTCTAGTGAATTTTTGAAAGTTTTACATATTGCACCTTTAATACAACTCATTTATAGATTCTATAAATGTCTGGCCATAACATGAATACATTTTATTGTATTATTAAGTTATTCTGCAAGTTTCCCTTATTTGAATCAAGGGTCTGATGACAGAGGATGTCATTCACTGGGTTAGGGTTAGAGTAAAGCCCACTGAGGGGAGATGATTGTAATTTGGGGCTGTATAAGTACAACTAATTTTGGATTTATTTGAAATGCAAACCATTCATGTCACCTTTCATAGTTTTAAAATGATTTGAATTGTAGAGAATGGTATTTTAACAGTGCAGCCTTGATGACGTTAGTGGACACTGAAAACCGATTTTAATGGAGGCATCAAATTATCTTCAATATCACAGCGTCACAATATTTAACAGGTAGAAAACATAAATGATTGTTTGAGTGAGCTAGAAATGAACTTTTAACTTTCACTAGCATTAGCCACTTGGTTAAC
>CAEMYA010000251.1:49348-71094 GCA_903131615.1 Diplodus sargus | reverse complement strand
ACTTTTAGGCTTAAAATGTTTTGTGAATAACTCTTATTTTCAAAAATTAGGAGTCCTAAAGTTACGACTGACACGCCCATTATTTTTAGGAGTTGCTCCTAAATTCGCCTGTTAGGAACTACTTTTAACCTTAAGATTCTTTGTGAATACGGGCCCTGAATTCTAGTGGCTAGGATAGAAGTTAAAATTTTATAATCTACACATATGAGGCTTATTGGGCGATAACTAGTGCACTGTATGGGGTCTTTCCCCTCTTTTTGTAAGACCGCAATAATTGCTTCTGACCATGACTTTGGAGGATCTCCTGAGTTTAATGTATAATTATATACTTTGCATAGTATAGGGGTAAGCTCATTTACAAAAGATTTATAGTATTCCCCACTAAATTAATCCGCTCCCAGTGATCTGTTATCTTTTTAATTTAGCATTGTTTCTCTTATTTCAGCTTCTGTGATAGGCTCTACTAGTTTAGCTGCCTCCACAATCGACAATTTAGTCATTTTGAGAGGTTTCAAGAACTCATTAATATTTTCTTTTTGTGATTCTTGTATCTCAGCTTTATATAACTGTTCGTAATATTTAGCAAATACGTTTGATATTTCCCTAGGATGAGTCTCAGCAGGGTTGGTTTCAGGGTTTCTGATCTTAGCAACTATACGGTTGGATTGGGACTTCCGGAGCTGAAAGTCCAATAACCTGCTAGCTTTTTTTCCCATTTCGTAATATTTTCTGCTTATGTACCTGAGACTACCTTCTGCGTTGTGTGTTAGTAGCTCATCTAGTTGTTGTTGTTTTGCTTCCCTAAGCTTTTTAAGTATATCTTCTTTTCTAAATTGTTTATGTTCTCTTTCTAATCTTTTTATTTCATTTTCCAATTCTTGCTGTTTTATAAGCCTCTGTTTCTTTCATCTAGAGCAAATAGAAATAATCTTCCCATGTATTGTGGCCTTACTTGCATCCCATACCACTGAGGGAGAGACAATACCATCATCGCTTGTTGCAAAATATTCCGTTAACGCAGCTAGTATTTCTTGTTTAACTCAAGTATCTGTCAATAATGACACATTTAACCTCCAGGACTTAAAATGGTCATTTAGCCCTATATCAATTTTCATAACAACTGGGCTGTGGTCGGAAATAGTGATTGGTTCAATTGGGGTTTCTTTTACTCAATATAAGTCTTTTTTTGACACACAGAAAAAATCTATCTTTGTGTAACTTCCATCCATTTGGGACATAAAAGTAAAATCTCTGTCGTTTGGATGAAAATGTCACCAAACATCCGTCAAGCCCAACTCTGTCATCATGCTTGATAAGCTTTTAGACATTTTGGACTGAGATCTTATTATAACTGGTGATCGGTCTAATTTGTGTTCAAAATACAATTAAAGTCTCCTCCCACGAGTATAATTCCTTCTCCTTTATCTGCCACTAGTCCTGCAATCTTTTTAAAGAAGTATGGGCAGTCTTCATTTGGGGCGTATAGGTTTAAAATGGTTATCTTTGTGCAACCAATCGTTCCAATTATCTTGACAAATCTGCCTTCCCCGTCTTGGAATATTTTTTCATTATTATAATAAACAGACTTGTTAAACAGAATAGCAACACCTCTTTTCTCCCCCCCGCTGCATGATGCACTATAGACCTGCTCAACCCACTCTCTTTGTAATTTAAGATGTTCTATCTCAGGTAAATGAGTTTCTTGAAGTCGGGCTACAGAGCAATGTAATTTCTTTAACTGCCCAAATATTTTTTTTTCTTTTAATTGGGTTATTAATTCCTCCTACATTGTAACTAATATGATTCAGGTAGGTCATAATCTCTATGTGACATTATGATGTGTTCCCCTTTTTGTTTAAATAAAATTATCATATAGATTTGCTTTACTTGTATGCACTTGAGTAAACGCAGAACAGAACTTCCACATTTCCAGTCGTCCATATAACTGTGGTCGACCCCCGTTGGTAATGGGACAGAGGGGTGTGAGTACCCTCACTGTGGGAACAATGTTCAGTGTGAGAGCAACCAATATTACACTGCTGTGTAGAAAAAGTCTAAGTGAGTGTAATCCACTCATGCTAACCCTAAATACAGCATCCGTCAGAACTTTGTAAAACATATACATTTGTGACATTTAACTATCCAATGTTACTCACATTTGTATCATAACAGTGTTTATGACGTTCATTATTCTTGAGGTTAACGTCCCCTTTTACTTTTAGTAAAGTTCAGTTAATAAACTTCTTCTAGGCTACTTAATATGTGGAGTTAGTTCAGGTGTCTCCTTGCAAAAAAGCCTTAAGGTCTGATGTTGACAACACAGTGTCCCTTTTTCTTTTTGTGCTGCTCCTCCAGCCTTCCTTCAGCTCATCCTCTATGCGCTCTCTTTCTCCAGAGCGCACCTTGACTCCTAGCTCCCACCGCAACGGGGCAGCACTCGTTAGAGTCGTGAAGATCTTGTCCCCAGTCTTCAATCTTATTTTCAGTTGTGCTGGATACAGGCATTTTGCCTGTATTTCCTTATTTTTGAGTTGTTTGATCACTTCGTTAACTTTTGCTCTTTTGTAGATCAGGAGAGTAGTCTTGGTTGAAGAAAATCCTTTTCTCTTGGAAGAAGACTTGTTTCTGGTTCCATGCTTGTCGTATATGATCTCATCTTTTACTGCTGCGTCGAGGAATCTCACTATTATCGACCTGGGAGGTGCCGCTGAATCCTTAGGTTTAGGTCAGAGTGATCTGTGCGCCCTCTCAATCTTTATGTCCATTTCTGGTGACAGTTTCAATGTCCCTCGGAGCAGCCCTTTCACAAATCCAGTTGTATCATTGCCCTCGCTTCCTTCTGGAATCTGAAAAATCCTTATGTTATTCCGTCTCAGTCTGTTTTAGTGTTGTGTCGTTCGCGAACGTGTCGTTCGAACGAACGAATCTTTTAAGTGAACAAAGTGAACGGAATCACTTCAGGAACTGATTCGTTCCTTTCTCAGGTCAGTTGAGGTCAGCTGTGAGCATGCCGGCCGGGAGTGGTACTGCCGCGACTCACTCAGAGAATTGTGAGGACGTGATTCACGTTTGCACTGTGTGACCTCCCTGTTGATCAGTCTGCTTCTCTTCTCAGTGCCTTACAGGAGAACCAGGAAGCAGAGGGCTGTCCTAAGCAGACCACACCTTAAGGTGTGGCTTCATTGATAAAAGGTCGCCTCAGTCAGTCTGGTCTCTCTCCGGTGGCTGAGCAGCTGACTGCTGCTATGGCCTACAACCTGCTGTAGTTTGGTGTTTGTTCCCTTATATACATATACACATGCACACACACACACACACACACCCACACACACACATACTACATTTGATGCAACACACACCCACGTTATGTACTTTTTGTGTTGTTTAGTTAAATAAACACTGAAATATTCTCGGAGCTCTGTGTGTCTTCTCTCCTTTGTTTCAACCTGAGAGCCAGGGTTGTAACAAATGGGGGCTCGCCCGGGATACTCCAGAATCCTGGATAGTATGGTTGCTTGGTAGGTTTCAGCTGTAGTGTTGTGTTCATCAGTGGTCTGTTGTGGTGAGTACCAAAAGCTGATGTTGTTGCGGCAGCCTGAAGAAAGCATTTGTTTGGGGAGAGGCTTTCACATCTCTGGGGAAATGTGTGTTGGGTCAGTGTGTGATGAGGTTGTTGGCTCAGGAGTTGGTGTTGCTAACCTGCCTGCATTTTGTTGCCCTTAATCACTGTGGTGCTATGAAACAGCCTAAGTCAGTGGAACTACTTTCCCGGTAAGCATAAGAACGACCTCCACCTGTGAGCTCGTTGTTTATTGTTTTAGTTTGTTATTTTTGTGCACTAGCGTGGCCACAGCAAGTTTTGCTTTGGGTCCACCTCCGTGACTGTCCAGGTGGGTCGCTATTTCAATAGTTGCCCAGCCGAGTCATTGGGCTCTGTTTCAATTTCCCACCAATGCTAGTGCATGAAGACTAGGGTTGAGAGAGTCAGCGAGCTTTCTGGTTAGGTAGTCAGCTAGGGGAAAGGATGTTCCACATTGTGGCTGTTGCACTGGGTTAAGGGGAATTTGTCCGGTTGTTGTGCTGTGCAGGTTAGTCTAACTTGAGTTTTGCCAGTGAGCAAATTATTTTTTTTCCCTTCTGAGTCTGGTTGGTGTGGGTTGGTTGCTGTGGGATGAACCATGTCTGCTGTTGATGAGTTTTTGCAGAATCCCAGGGAGGATCTGTTAAACACCTTCACTAAGGAGCAGTTATTTAAGGTGGCTGACTATTTTGACGTGGAAATCCCTAGTAAGGCCCTCAAAGATTGTATCTTGAGTATGATTAAGGACCATTTGGTGCAGTTGGGGGTGTTGCCTGCTGCTGTTGAAGGCGGTGATGCTGTAAGTGCATCAACTCCTGCCTTACCTGCAGTTTTTCCCCAAGTCAGTCCCCCAGAACAGTCTTTGAAATTTGTGCGGCCTGTGGTTGGCATGTCTTTGACTTTTGAGCAACAAAAAGAGTTGTTGACACTGCAGCATAAATTGAAAATGGAGCATGAGGAAAAGGCTCAGGAGAGGGCCCAGGTTCTTTGTGCTCAGGCACACGCTCTTGAAATGGAGAAACTGAAATGCACCGCCAAGTTACGTGAGGCTGAATTACTCCATTAACCCAGAGTGAACAGCAACAAGTTGAACGTTACAAGCTGGATTTGTTAAAGGAGGGTAAGATGGTTAATCCAGTGTCGGGTAAAATGGGGGTCCATGGAGCTGGTGAGTCTCAATCTTTTGATGTGTCTACATGTTTATGGTTGGTGCCAAAATTCTCAGAGCGGGTACCCCGGCACTTTTTTCTAACTCTTTGAGCGGTTAGCCAAAAACAGGAATTGGAGTGATTCAGAGCAGACCTTGCTGCTCCAGTGTGTAATAACGGGGAAGACCCAGGAAATCTATTCTGCTTTATTGATGTCAGACAGTGAAAACTATCTGAAGGTCAAACAGGCCATGTTAAAGGCTTATGAACTGGTACCGGAGGCATATCGGCAGAAGTTCAGGGGTGTCCGTAGGCAGGACCGGGAAACATACGTCGAATTTGCACGTGAACTGTCTACTCTTTTTGGCCGCTGGCGGCTGGCCTCTGAGGTTAAGACCTTTGAACAACTGTGTGAACTGGTTTTGGTGGAACAATTCAGAGAAACCCTTCCTGAGAACCTGACCACTTATCTGAGTGAGAGGAGTGCTGAAACTTACGCTGAGGCTGCTGTTTTAGGCGATGAATATGCTCTTACTCATAAAGTCCGGGGGGAAAATGGACGTAAAGGGCGGAGATAGTGGTTATCCCAGGAGTTCAGGGAGTGACTCTCCTGCTTTCAAAACAGCTAGCAATGATGGCAAATGGGATTCTTGTCGAACTTGTAACTATTGTTTGGGCAAAGGTCACTGGAAAGCTGACTGTCCTGTTTTAAGGTCCAAGCACAAGTCCCACTCAGGTTTCCGTCCTGTTAAACCTGCAGCCTTAGTTGCTCCTGTGTGAGGGACAGTGAACATGCTGCGTGAGAAGACTGAAGCCATCACTGCAGTAGATTGACAAGGCTTGAGATATTGATCCTGGTTATCGAAAACATGTGAGTGAGGGGGTTGTTTCATTGGTAGGGAGTGAGGAAAAAGTTCAAGTCAAAATCCTGAGAGATTCTGGTGCTCTGGACTCTTTCATTGTAGCCTCTGTGTTGCCATTTTCAACAGACACTGCCACTGGACTGTTCCAGCAGGTGTGTCTAGTGGAGGAGATGGAGAGTGTGGTGCAGGGGTATTTCTTGGAAGATGACATGTTGGTGAGGAAATGGTTGCCCCAGGGTGAAAGGTTTGTCGGTGACTCTATTTTGCAGATTGTGGTTCCGTCTGGACTGAGGGCTGGCATATTGAAAACTGCTCATGATATGGGTGCGGGACATGTGGGGGTTAAAAAGACCTATGACAAAGTTTTGTGGTATTTTTATTGGCCTCGGCTGAAGAAAGACATCTCTGCCTATATTAAAACATGCCATACTTGTCAGCTCACAGGTAAACCAAACCAGTGCATTAAGCCAGCTCCTTTGCATCCTATAGCAGTTGCAAATCAACCATTTGAACATTTGTTAATTGATTGTGTTGGCCCACTACCTAAGTCTGGAAGTTTGTATCTTTTTACAGTGCTGTGTCAGACAACTCGTTATCCGGTTATCGTGTTTTTCCCCTGCGCAACATAACAACTAAGTCAGTGTTGAAAGCTTTGACACAGTTCATGTCTGTTTTTGGTATTCCCAAGGTTGTTCAAAGTGATCAGGGAACCAATTTTACATCAGGGATGTTCATATTAAACACATCCAGTCAACTGCTTATCATCCAGAGAGTCAGGGGGCCATCGAACGCTTTCATCAAACTCTCAAGTCACTTTTGCGCTCATATTGTACTGAGTTGGGTCATGATTGGGAGGAAGGACTGCCATGGCTAATGCTGGCGGCTCGTGAGGTCACACAAGAGAGCACTGGTTTTAGCCCAAATGACCTTGTGTTTGGTCACACAGTTCGTGGTCCTTTGGCTGTGTTACAGTCTGATTTGAAGAAATCTCCTCCTCCGGAAGAACTAACAGGTTATGTAAATGGGTTCAAGAGACGGTCGTATGAGTCAGTAAAGATAGCAAAATTAATTTTGGGAAGGCTCAAGGTAAGATGAAGTGACTGTATGATCGCCGGGCTGAAGTGCATGTCTTTTGCCCCGGGGATCAAGTCCTGGTCAACCTCCCAGTGGTGGGATCTCCTTTTCAGGCTAGGTTTGGGGGGCCTTATTCTGTTGTTCGACAGGTTACAGATTTAAATTATCTGATTTCCACTCCTGACAGATGTAAGACTACACAGTTGTGTCATGTTAATATGTTGAAACCCTATTTTCCATGTGCTAGTGGGGGGGAAGTGAAACCGGTGGCTTTGGTGTCTTCAGTGGGGGGTGTGGTCTCTCCATCTCCATTTGTTCATGATTCGCGAACCTACTGCACACAGAGAACTGTCGCTGAGGACGTGATTCTCGTGTACTGCTAAAATTAGCGCTGTGTTGCTAACATCTGTATAGCATGATGTTAAGTGATTTTACTGTGCACAGAGGACACTTTCACCGTGTAATAGTTTTAGTGCATGTATACCACTCAAAGCAGCACTGCCTCTCCCGCGAATGATTGTGTACTGTAGTCCGTGAACGCACCATCCCTCAGTAAGTGAACGTGAACCTCAGGGCTGAATCATGAACTAAATGACGGATCGTTTGGCTGTTTATCAGTTCAGGGAGTTGGAGAGCACTAAACGATTCAGTGAACGAAACTTTTGAACGAATCAGTTTAATGAGCGGATTCTAGAGATTCAGTACAGTAAAAAGAACTGCCGTTCCCATCACTAGTCTGTTTTGGAGATCCTCACACTTTTCTGAGAGGTCTATTTCACGGTGAACCAGGTATCGCAGCACCCTCTGGTGTCGCATGACCGTGTCTTCGACCGTACTAGCTCTGTCCTCTATTTGTCCCATGTGTTCTTCATGTTTAGCCATTTGGTCTTTTATGTTGGTAACCGCTTGCTCCAGTCGTCCAAGGGACATTTTAGTTTGGTTATGCCCGTCTTGATTTTCTTGCCGTAGTTTTTTTAACTCCTCCAATAGCATTGGCGTTGATTGACTCTCACTGCTAGCCGAGATGTCTAAGCTAACATTAGCCGGACTCGATGGTCTCCGTGCCTCTTCCTTTTCTTTCCAGCTACTTTTGTTGAGAGTTCTTTGTCTTGCATTCGTAGTCATTGTGTAGCCTGCAGATTTACTGATATCTGAACATCTATTACTGATAGTTGTCACTTCTTTTTTCCCGTCTGACGGAGCTCCGTTTCTATGCTTCCATGCCTTCCATGACGTCACCGGAAGTCCCTTTAATTATTTGTTTATTTATTTATTATTAATTATTATTTTGTCTCTCTCCCTCTTTGCTCTTGGGAGATGTTCTTTTTGTGGTTCTTTGTTGTAATGTACCATTTAAAAAAAAAAAAAGGGCTGGAAAACAGCTGTGGAATAACTGTATATATTGTATGGATGCTTGTGAAATGCTGATCTCCAATAAATAGATTATTGAAAAAAAAAATGTTGTGCTCCACTCACCTATGGCTAGCTGCAGACGGTGCCCAATGCACTGTAGCCTGTTCCACTCGTTCAGTTGCAATGCACTGATGTTATTAGTTGCATTATCTGTGGTCAAGCAGATTAGCATATCTTCCCGCAGCTCCCAGGACTGAAGTGCTTCTCTTAGGGCTGTGGCTACCATCACTCACGTGTGGTCTTGAGGGAGGTAGCTCATATGCAGGCATTGGCTACTTAGTGTCCAGTCATTGTTGATAAAATGAACTGTTAGGCTCATATATGGCTGTGTGACTCTGCTCGTCCACAGATCGGTCGTCAATGCATAATACTCCACATGTTGAAGTTCCTCTTTCACCTTCGCACTGCATTATTCATACATGCAGGACACAACTGAAGTGCTTTCGATCTGGCATGTTGTCTCTAGGGTCGAGAGTTTTGACCAGTGCCCTGAATCCCTTCTTTTCGACAATGTATACTGGGGCCATATCTTGACATATGAATTTACAGATGGCATCTGTAATTTCGTGGTGCCTGCGGGACTGCTTGTCATAGGGGGTGCCTCTGGTCAACGATTCTTTCAGGTTCGCTTGGTGTGTTCTTTGTGGTTTTGAGGTAACATTGGCACTTTGTCGCTTCTTCTCACTGTCTCTGAACTGTTTTTCATTCGGTGTCTTTAAGTGATAGAACAGATTAGATGTGTTCGAGTCGCTAGTCACAACTCGTTGACGGCATGTTTTGCAGATTACAGCTGTCTGGTCGGTGTCGGACTTTTTAAACCCAAACCAAAGCCCAACAGTGGAATTCCGGTTCCCCCTTTTCGGCACAAAATCTTCTTGTGGTTCTGCTTTTGTATCCGCGCATGTAACGTTACTACTCACGTTATTTTCGTTTTTCATTGTGCTTTCCTCCGTCTCCTCCGTCTTCACCATGCTGCTTTGCCTCTTTCTACTCCCGGGCGACCAGTGCTGTAAACGAGTTATTGCGGGTGACGCAAAAAAAAATGCTACCACAAAGCAGTAGTGTTGCTGCAGTTACATTCGCCTTCATATAATGAACTTGTTTTGAACTCAAAATTTGGATATCCAGCGGTCATTCCGACATTGAGTTGTGCTTTACATGGCATATTAAATCGTTAATGTTAGTGTAGCAGCAGTGCTAATCAAGTAGCTTACGCGTTAAAATTACGATATTAGGGGCGCTGTGTGGCTCGGTGGGTAGAGCGCGCGCCCCATGTGCTGAAGCTCTGCAGCGGACCCGGGTTCGAATCCCGGCCCGGGTCCCTTTGCTGCGTGTCATTCCCCATCTCTCTCACCCTGTTTCCTGTCACCCTCTTCATCTGTACTATCAATAAAGCCATAAAAGGCCAAAAAAAATAAAAAAAAATTACGATATTAACATCGGAGGGTTATATCCTACGGTCGACATTGCACTACGATATATATCGTAATATCGCACAGCTCTACTCGGGTCCATTTGTGGATCTCAAAGGGATGGAGCTCTCTGCGGTGAGGAGACCACAGTGGACCACAGCCCGCAGCACTCCAGGGAGAAAGAGACCGATCAGCAGGAAGGCTGGTCTCCAGCAAAATATGTGGGCACAGGGGGACAGCCTTCCGTTCCGACACCCCCCCATTGCGAAACCCCTCCACTCCGAAACACCGCTGTTCCAACACCCCCCCCCAAAACACCGCTGTTACGAAATTAAACACCGCTATCCGTGGTGCTGATGTCCACTTCCAGCCGCACTCGCACAGTTCTGAAGTGGGTTAAGGTTAGGGTTAGTGCGGAGTGGGGGGGTTTCGGAATGGAGGGGTTTCCCCAATAGCCTTTTTGGAATAGCGGGGTCTTTGAAAAAAAGGGAAACCCCGCCATTACGATGAATTAAAGTCTATGTTCGGAACAGCGGGGTTTCGGAAAGCCGGGGTGTAACCGTGGCACAGTACACACTCAAATTGATTTTACCACACCTGCGACACCATGCACACCAATACGCAGACCAATCAGTCTCATCAACACAAACAACGAAATTAAAGACTGGAGCCTCAGTATCAGATAAAAATGGCTCATTATTGGTGACTCGAATGTGGCCAGATTCCCACCTTTTCAGATACAAAACCTACAGGTGGACAGTTCCCCTGGTGCAATCTTCAGACATGCACACTAATACTCCAG
The DNA here is from genome assembly GCA_903131615.1 of Diplodus sargus. Lineage (NCBI taxonomy): Eukaryota > Metazoa > Chordata > Actinopteri > Spariformes > Sparidae > Diplodus > Diplodus sargus. Next base: position 60,802 of record CAEMYA010000251.1, on the reverse strand, counting down.
ACGCCTCTGTTGAGATTGTGGTGCTTTCTTTCGGCCTGAATAACAGTCGCCAAAAAACTTGTCAGACTACAGTCAAACAAATGCAGGTGGCCATGAGGGTTGCTAAACAGAAATTCCCACAAGCCATGATTTGGGTACCACTGATAAACTTCTCCAGGGCCCTCCCGCACCAGGAACAGACGAATCTGCATAACCTCAACATGTACATAAAAAATAACTGACTTTATTTCAGAGATTCCCAGGATCCAGTCCTCCATGGAGAGGGACGCCGTACACTGGACACACAACACAGCCTGCCACATGCTGAAGCACTGGGCCCAGTATGTAAAATGGTGATCCCCATGAACCTGCCTGCACAGAAGGGGAGTAAGAATGTATTGAATTCGAGTAAGAATGTGTTGAATTTGAGTAAAAATCACAAGTTAACTCAGGAGCAGTTTATTCTATTGAGCAGGGGCCTGAACTTTATTCCCACCAAGGGCAGTAACAAAAACATAAATGAACAAACGAGATGTGATTTACGACAGTATCATAGGAGATTGAAGTTAGCAGCATACTTTTAGAATAAAAAGAAGTTTGATCATCCCCCATTTACTCCAAAATCCGAGTGGGTTCCTCGAGTGGGACAGCTGCCGTCTGAAATTCTCAAAATTATCCAGGCAGACATCCACCTCTAAATTCCTTTCTCTTCACTATGGACGTTGATAGCGTGTACACAAATATTGACATTGCAAAAGGCATTCAAACTATAAAAAAACATTTTCCTCAAATATCTGGAATCCAAAAGACCAGACAAAGAGCTCCTACAGCTGCTAGAGATCAATCTGACCCGAAATGACTTTGAATTCAATGTAGAGTACTTTCTACAGGTTAAAGGAACTGCAATGGGTAAGAAATTTGCCTCTGCACATGCCATTATTTTTATGGCTGAGTGGGAACACAAAAACTGTTCCCACTGTTCCCAAAACTGTTTATTTGATCTTTTGCAAAGTTTGTGGTATTCAGTATGTGAGTGAGACAGGAAACACAATATTGACGAGGTTCACTCAACACAGACATACACACACACACACACACACACACACACACACACACCTTTGTTGTAAAGCATTTTATTCAGCATAACTGGTCGAACCTTAGAATCAAAATGTTAGAGGCAAATCCAGGCTGGTCCACAGCACAGAGGAGGAGAGCTGAAAGGATTTGGATACAGAGATTAGGCACAATACATCCCACAGGGTAAATGAGAAGTAACTGTACTGTTCTAAACCAACCAACCAATTCTAAACCTTAAACGTAACCACAAATTCGGCCTGGCCCAAACCTCAACTCAGCCCTAAACCCTAACCCTATGCATGTAATACAATTTAATCAACAATTAATACTTACCTAAAAAAGAGTCCAAAACACCAATTAATACTTACCTCAAAAATTAAAACAAATTACACTTACCTCCTTAAGTTGAAAATAATTCCTAAGTTTTTAAAATTTAAACAATTCCTACTTAACCCACAAAGGGAAAAGCAACAACTCATACATACCTGATATGGAATTCATAGGGGGGAGTCGCCAAAAAGGGTATAAAAACAGTTGGCCAGAAGCTGGAGCTCACCCTCGGTCTGACAACCAGAAGAGAAACAACTCAGCCAGTAACAGACAGCCATCTTAAAGACAGCCTTTTTTTGTGCGCCTTGGCCTGAGGAAGACCTATGCAGTTGAAACGTTCCTAGGCACACACATTTCATTTATACACTCAAAAACAATTTGATTTCTTTATTTTATATTACAATTACTTCCTAAAACATTTCATTTAATTCATAAAAAAATAAAAAAATAAAACAAACATCCATCATCTCTCTATAAAGGCAGCAACACACCGGCCCAACCGTTGGACGTCTGAAGCGTTTGGAGAGACTCGGACGAGGTCGGGAAAATTTCTGTTTGGTGTGTTCAGCTGCGTTGGAAGCTTTCGGAGCCGTTCGGACGTTGTCTGCTCCGACTGAGCATGCGACGTCTGAGCCATTGGATTCTCTGATTGGTTGTGTGCCAGCTGAATGGCCGTTCTGATTGGCGGTGTGCTAGCGAATCAGCGCGGTGTGTGGGAGGGCAGAATACTGTGTGCGCTTTGTTTTTCTATGGACTCCGTTCCGTCATTCCTCGTTTACATGCTTTGCAGTACTGGCACGCGACTAGCTGTTATTATGTCCATTCAGGACGAATTAATTTGTGTTCGTTTGGTAGCCTAATGCCTCGCTGCATGTTTAGTATGCAGCTGTTTTTATCTGAAAGTTAAGTTTCGTTTTGAGCGAAAGTAAAGAGAGCTGCGTGCATAAGCCTCTCGTTTACAACTCACAACACAAGCGCCAGCCGCTTGTTGCATCTCGCGCAAGCGCAGAACGTACACGCTACTGTGGAGTAGGCAGCACGTCGAAGCGTGTGTTTCAATGCAACTTTTCTGCCGAACGGGTCAGACGAGAGGCAACAGAGTGGTGGGAGAGTGGTCGGATAAGGCAGTTGGACGTCTGGGCGGTGTGTGGGGGGCTTAAAAGCAAGGAATCTATGTGTGTGTGTGTGTGTGTGTGTATTCCTCAAATATCTCTGCGGATCAGGATCAGACTGATCTGAGAGTTTCAACATGGCTGCTGCTTGGTTCAATGGTGTGCCATGCGGATTTGTTTGGATTACAATGATGCCGTTAATGAATTTTTACATAAATGCTTTACACATTCAGCAAGCATAGTCCACCGGAGCCACCACAGTCACGTGCGCACCAGAGCCAATCACTGCAGAGCTCAAGCCATGACATACCTTAAGAAACAAGCAGATTTGTACCTACAGTCGCCTCGAGCTGGACCGGGTTTTTGCCAGAGGTTCGGTCCTGTTCTGTTCTGTGCATCTAAACTGACTGTTGTGGATTAATGAGACTAAACGAGCCCAGACCGAGTCTGTTTGGGTCTGAGGAGATCTGGTGACGCGCAGACAACAAAGTGGAATCAGAATCTGTGGATGTTCGTGTGTAGCTAATGTTAGCTGCTAGCTCACCCAGATGGCCCACCTCCCGAGTCGATGGACCGGACCCACCGGCACGTCCAAAACCGGACTGAGGGTAAATAATGTCCGCCACGCTTTCTCGCGAACATTACTGTCACGTTTGCTTTGTGTCTGGTGCAGACGAAACGGTAAAAAAGGGCTTTTGTCATGAAAGTGTCCAAGCAGCAAGTTTGGTTGTTGAGGAACAGGAAGTTGTGTGAGGGACGTCGGCGGTGATACAGACAGCGACAGAGATAGCGAGTTTTGAGAGTTGAGAGATTTGTGACATATAGCGTGTTTGGAGTGTATAGTTAGTGTGTAATGAAGTGTTTGGTGTAGTGTGTTCAGTGTGTAGTGTATCGTTTTTATTTGTGTTGTGAGTCAACTGCTGAATTGCGGAGCAGGCAGGAATGAGCTGAGGAGCCTGAGGCATTGCCTGCATTTTAATGTAAATAGTTACATATAACTTTGTAAATTTCAAAAACGTATGCACAAATTCAGCAAACAACAGTTTATTTGCATTATAACTAATGCAATTGGTTCATTAAACTGTTTGTGGTTTTCACAGTAAAAAATCTAACTTTGTCCTACTTTGATTTTTATTATTTAGTTATTTTGTGATTTTAGGTCCATAGTGTTAATATAATATGTCAAAATGAAAAAATAACTGTACAGTCACACATGTGAGGTTGTGCTGAAAATAATGACACCAAACAAGGCAAGGTAAATAGTTTTCAAGGTGAAATGTAATGGTATAATCAAAAGTGGTCAAAAACAGCAAATTATATCCCTGATGTTCCACCTTCAAACACAATCTCATTTGGCCATCCATGAAAAAGCTACTTAACCTCCCACTTTTTTATAGGAAGAGGCTACATGCTTCCTACGGGCAATGCCCTAGTTATATAAATACACGGCTTTCAAATCAATACTCACCCACAAGGATGGGAAACTTTGATGAAGGGTAGATAGGTTGTCCGTTACGGCAGGAGACGCCGGGGCATTGTTCAACCCTATTGTGACCAGAGGGGCCAGTACGATGGGGGGGAGGGGGGACTGTGATTTTCCTGTTCCCTTTAGGGGGCAGGCCCAGTCCCCTCACCTTAAAAACAATTGATTTTAAAAAACAAAAAAAAACAACCACTTAAAAACACCAACTTCTTACTTACCTATAAAAACAATACCTTAAAAACAATTTATATTTGCCCTTTAAATAAAAAAATAAAAAAATAAATACACGACTTACCGAAAAAAAAAGTACTCATAATAACCTTCATAAGTTAAACAATTCAGTTGCCTCCAAAAGTCAAAATCAACCATTTATACTTAGGAAAAGTAAATTGAAAACACTAATTTAACCATAAAAACAAAACAAAAAAATATTTGGAAACCAAATTTATACACAGTTTAAAAACAATCCATACGTACGTAGAGAGTCAAAACACAACAACTTCCGTAGGGGGAGGAGACATTGGACATAGAGTGTATATAAGGAGTTACTCAAGTGCAGGAGCTCATTTTCAACCTGACAAGCAGAGGAGAAACAGCTCTCAAACAGTCAGCCAAAGATTGCTTTTTTTCTGTGCGCCTTGGCCGAAGAAAGACCTACGCGGTGGAAATGTTCCCCCTAGGCACACACATTTTTTCTTTAAAGCCAGTAAAAACAATTAGATTTTTAGTTTATTTTAAATTTATAAAATATAATAACATTTAATGTATTGTTGGCACCTGCTACTCTCAGTCTGCTGCCCCAGCACACTACAGCAAACAGAATAGCACTGGCCACCACAGACTTGTGTAGTAGTAGTAGTAATAATAATAATAATAATAATAATAATAATATATGCAACTAGCAGTAAAAAAAGTGTTACCACGTCATGAATCAGACCCCGCTCACAGCACAGCTGTTTGCTCTCTCCAACACACAACACGATTACTGCAAGCAACAACCACAGCTGACATACCGGCATCAATGACTGACCATGTGTGTGTGAGACTTTAAAATACGTGTGTGCACGTTTTGTCTTTCAGGCTCTCCCAACCCCTGGTAAATGTATGCATGAAAATATCCAAAGACAACATTGGAAACAGTAATTTAACCATTAAAAACAAAACAAAAAAATATCTGGAAACCAAATTTATACTTACCTTCCACAGTTTAAAAACAATCCATACGTACGTAGAGAGTCAAAACACAACTTCCGTAGGGGGAGGAGACATTGGACATAGAGTGTATATAAGGAGTTACTCAAGTGCAGGAGCTCATTTCCAACCTGACAAGCAGAGGAGAAACAGCTCTCAAACAGCCAGTCAAAGACTGCTTTTTTCTGTGCGCCTTGGCCAGAGAAAGACCTACACGGTTGAAACGTTGCCCCTCGGCACACATATTTTTTCTTTAAAGCAAGTAAAAACAATTAGATATTTAGTTTATCTTAAATTTATAAAATATAACAAAATTTTAATGTATTAAAACAAACAAATAGTCATTGTATAAATACACAACTTAAAAAAAAAAAAACTGGACGGAGGGTGGCAGATAGTATGGTACGCAGGGCTTAAAGTATTCCGGCACCGTGTCGCCTTTCTGGCATGCGGCTTTTGGCTGCAGGGGAAAAAAAGTCCTATGTTTGAAAAAACAAACAGAAAAACTCCCCACAAAAGTCTTGATATCACTTTTGAGTGTCATGACTCCAGAGTCATGTCCTTGTGTTTTGTTCAGATTATGCTTTTTTTTGTCTCATATTCTCCTGTCTTGGTATCATGTCTTTGTATCGTGTCTTTGTATCTTGTCTTGTGTCGTATGTTTTGATTTTTCCGTGCGCTCATGTGTCCTTTAAGTATCTCCTATGTTCCCTCTGTCTGTCAGTGTTCTCATCCATGCATTCCCCTATCTCACCTGTTGGTCCACCTCACCTGTTCCTCGTCTTGTCATCAGTGTCTGTATTCAGTCTCTGTGTTCCCTTAACTCCTTGTCCAGTCATTGTACTTGTCAGCCTCTGTCTTTGTCCATGCTGCTGTTCATGTGCCTGCTCCTGTCTGTTCCTTGTTCCCCCGTGGTATGTGTTTTTGGATTTGAGTTTTGCATTTTGCATTGGTTTTGATTTGTACTTTGTCTTGCCCTTTTTTGTTGCTGTTTTTTGTTGTTACTTTGCTACTGCTACTTTTTGTCCATTTTTGTCACTTGCTCCTGGCTCTCAGTTTTTTGGTATTCAGCTTTTGTTACATAAAAGCTCGCCTTTTGTTCCCCATATCCTTGCCTTTTGTGTGTAACTGCATTTGGATCCAACTCCTATCTTCAAAGACTTTTTTAGTGTTCCCCTTAATTCTTGACCTGACATTGAGTTCATGAGTTTGTCTGCCAATGATATTATAGACTGCATCCTCCTGTCTGACACTGCTGTCAAAGTATTTGTTGTGTCAAAGAGTCCAGCTCCACCCCCACAACGTCACTGGCTTTTCTCATCAGCTTTGAGTCTGTTGGCACCTGCTACTCTCAGTCTGCTGCCCCAGCACACTACAGCAAACAGAATAGCACTAGCCACCACAGACTCGTGTAATTATAATAATATATGCAACTAGCAGTAGAGATGCACTGATCAGGATTTTTGGGGCCGATCACCGAAAGCAGTATCTGCCGATCTTGATATTGCTGATCACCGATCACAGCGTCAAATCCATAAATTCTTCTATATTGTTGTCTTGTGTAACTTTCATATATTAATGATTCTTTGTAGACAACATTGACATTGTATTCTTAAGTATAAAAATTAGGAGATTAGAAAGTATCGTGAATTGACCACCGTTTTATTGCAGGCTGAGGCAATGTGCAATATTTCACACTCTAGAGACTCTTAGAGACAACTTGGACTCGGCTTACATAGAGTAACTGTAGATTACTGGTGGGAATGCATGCAGTCAGGGTGGGAATTTCGTCATTTTAGGGGCGAGTCCATTTGGCCTTCCCTTCATATGGATTATGTATTAAAACATTTTTTTTTAATACCAATATCAAGTTAATGTTACATTAGAAAATAGTTTTTTTGAAGTAGGGATAGGGTTAGGTGACTTTTGTGACACCACACTGAATATTAGTGTTATTGAATATTTCTCCCAATAGAAATTCCCCAAAATTATGGCAAAGCACATTTTTTCCAAACAAAAATTTTTTAGAATAACCAGCAGGAGACCATTGATGTGTGGAGTGATTTTGGTGGCACTACACTCTGAATAATAGTGAAGTTATTGAATATTTTTTGTAGTTTCTCTTTTCGGTGTTGCACTTTGTAGACGGTCCCTGCGCCCCGTCTCCAGACGCTCGTTTTGATTAACATATGGTTGTAGCTCGTTGTCTTCCTTACTACGGTAGGGAAGAGCCATCGTTTGTGTTTTAACAAGGTTTCACTTATAAGTTATTGATCGGGGAAGTTCGAATCTGTGAATATATTTCCAACTTTACTGAACTAAATCCTACCACACAAGTCAGTTACGTATAATGTCAAAACCGGCTGCGCTCGCTCGCTGTGCTGTAAGTTTCGTTCTTTTGTTTTGAGACGCTGCTGCTGTTTGAGAGGCTTTCACGTGAGATCAACGTGATGAGACTCCACCTGCGTAAAACGTGGACTCACTGAAGTCACTGTGATTGACTACTGTGCACTCAGGTGGCTGTGGCCACCAAAAATCATCGTAAGTGGCCGTACAATGATTTTTTTTTTTTTTTTCAAGCGACATCAAGGCCAAAGTGCTGGTGGCCGCCATTGCCACCATAAAATTCTCACTCTGCATGCAGGCAATGCACTCTATATTGAAACGTCATCTGATCGGCCTGCTCTGATCTATTTTGAGAACTCCGATCAAGACCGGCCGATTGCGATCGGTTGCGATTGATCTGTGCATCTCTAACTAGCAGTAAAAAAGTATTACCACGTCATGAATCAGACCCCGCTCACAGCGCAGCTGTTTGCGCTCTCCAACGCACAACACGATTACTGCAAGCAACAACCACAGCTGACGTTCCGGCATCAATGACTGACCGTGTGTGTGTGAGACTTTAGAATACGAGTATGCACGTTTTGTCTTTCAGGCTCTCCCAACCCCTGGTAAATGTATGCATGAAAATATCCGAAGACAAAATTGCTCTGACAAAGCTGTCAACTGAGTAAAAACTCGACACCTTGCAAGCAGGAAAATGAATATAGCCAATGCATCAGCACTTATGCTGGAATTTAAAGATGCCCTGCCATGTCTTCCAGTATGATCTAAAAATATTGATGTTTTTTAGCGTTTACATGTGTTGGGGACCCACAAATGAAGTCATTCATCATGGATTTTCAAAATGGACTCTGAACTCCCAGAATTCCCCTTTCTTCACATCTAGGTGCAAAATTCAGGTTTGCGCTTCTATTGGTCAGGGTGACAGACCGCCTGCTGATCAGGTAGTCAAAACTCCAGAGCATACATTGTTCTCGCTCTCTGACTCAACACCCTCTACTCCTTCAACTTTGGATCTTCAAGGGCTCCTCTCCACCTCCCCCACGGGGCTGCCTGCCTTCAAGATCCCTTTTTCTGGGCCCAACAACCTGCGGAGAGCTACGAGCTGCATTGGCAGCAGGCCCAAAGAACTTCTCCTCACTGCAGTGACACGAGGTCCTGCCGATCTGAGGAACACCAAGCAGGTCAGCACTGTGCTGCTATCCTTACAAAGGAAAGGAGTGACCCGTTTCCTCCTCTGCCGACTTTCATCAAACCTTCCACAGCAAGAACAGCTTTGTTCAACATTGGAGCCCCAACTTTCCCCTGCAACCACCAGCACTTTCTCTTCAAAGACTGGTAAAGTTGAACTGGGCTTAGATAGCATAGCACGGCTGAGCACAGGACCTGGTTGATGTAATGTGTTCAATTTATGTGTTTGTTCAATGTTTTGGTGTTTTCGTGACCTTAAGTCAAGTTATTGGTAGTTTGCTTTCCTAGACGGCTAATTCGACATTAGTCAAACTATGTTTCACACAGACTCGGAGTCTCTGCATGCAACTAACCATCTTCTATAACCTGGCATCACATCACATACACACACAGGGACACACACATGTTCCTTGAGCCTAGAGCATACATATCATACCCACATGTGATATCAGTGACCGCCATTGTTTCTTTGTTCTGCCAGACACACACACATAATCATTAATTATTATTGATAGCCTAATGTAACCTAAATTCTCCTTTTATTGTTATTGAACACTCCTTAACCGGGCCTCGTTTAAAGCGAGGCCCAACACATGCATGTAGTATTCTTTGTGATGTCATAAGAATAGCATTCCCCCACTTAAATAATCCTCCACTACACCACTGATTGTCACCACTGGAATTTCACATTATTTGGATATCATCCTTGGCAGGTGAAATCATATTTTTGAAACTTGGAATGATTACCAGATAACATATCATCTTCTTGGAACTTGTGATCATTTCGAGAAAGTAGATCATATTCTTAGAATTTGCTATTTGTAATTAGTTCGCCTTCTTAGCATTGGTACTTAAGGTGTGACTTTTTATGTGTGAAAATGTCTGACCTTTTACCTTTATATTCACAAAGGAATAATATTAATAAAGGAGTTCACTGTTGTGTTTGAACAACTTTAATCTTACATTTCAGTGAACAGGTCAGTCAGTAGTACAGCCTTAGGTTGGAATTCAAACCGGAATTCAGACCAATACACATCCAGGTGTATTGGTCCACAACACAGCAAAAACTGGAAAAGCATGAATTCTGCTACAACAATTTCTAAAACAGGTAGGCAACAAAACAAATCTGAACAATGGCTAATGTTGCGGCTTCCTTGACAAAACTTTTAGCCGCTGAGTACGGTTGGGTCCTCAGGTTCGCAGATTTGTGACGCGCTAGGAGGCTATGATGACAGATACGCTGAGATCCAAAGATGCTTTGGTGCATTTATTATGAGCAAACAGCACAGAGCTATTACAGCGCAGCAAAGATGGATAAATGGAAAAATGGAAACCAACGGATTGAAGAGATAAAAAAGTGATGAATGAGTGGGTAGCGGTCAACAAAAATTACAGCTACTACCTAACCCTGCCTGTCTCCCTCTGTCACAGGTGAGAGCACACCTTTACACACACGCACACCTTTACACACACACACACTTCCGCACACGCCCACTCCCACGTGAACCACCACCTCTGCAACACACACACTCTCAAGCACACCGTGCTCCTCACCTTCAACCTGTATGTCTCATACAGATAACTTTGTGCAACCAATGCTGAAAGACAAGTGCAAGTTCCTTGGCTCACTGCAGCATGAAAATGAGACAAACTGATCAGTCTTAGGCTAATTGTTAGTCACGTATAAACTGCTATCAACATAGCAAATTGTCCCACTTACCTCCACATTTTGCAAAATGGCATAAGAGTGGGTGCTCCAACACATGTGAGGGTTCAACTATATGTCGGTGCAACGCTTAATATGCGTGTAAAACTTCAATATTCAAAGTTATTAAGAGAGCTGATTGGAAGCCCCTTCACCCCACGTCTCTCCCCTACATTGCCAACCCGGAAGTCCCCCCTCAAAATAATCTTAACTCAAAATCTATTCAACTGTTAGTGCACTCTCCTCGGTTGTTGCTGTTTTTTCTCCTGGGTAATCCATCACAAAGCTTCAAAGTTACCTTGAAATACAGAAAAGGCCAGACAAAATAGACTTTACCTTCGAAATATTAGGTGGAAGTTATCATTATTAGTATCAATTATAGGAGTTTTGATTGTGTGCTAAACATGGATTAATCATTTACAGTCAACATCATGAATATGTTAATTTGGATCCTGAACTTGAAAGCATTAGTGATTTATGTTGAACTTTTGGAAGATTAATTTTGAAGTGTTAGTGATTTATATTCAACATATAGAATACATTCTTTTGGATGCTGTACTTGGAAGTGTTAGCAATATGAATTAAATATTTGAAAAGTCAGTTGGATTCATATCCTGGAAACATTAGTTATTACTGCTACTAGTACAACTGATTTGTATTCAAGAATACACAATTATAAGAGGTGCAGTTGAACAGTACCTCAACATCTTCCAAGCCATCATGATGCAAACTAGTGTCAAACCAATGATAACACACACATACCCATGTAGCACGGTCCATATCAGCCCTAAGAAGTACTGCAGTGATACTGCAATTCAGAAAATAATCAACGCTTTCAGCTAATCCCTATAGAAGAAACACTGACTTTCCACAAGTCTTTATCTGAACATATGAACACATTAATAGAAAAGTGTTTTAAATTAAATTCTAGTAAAAAATGTGTCTTTCCATTTGTTACAAAATAATTATTTATCTTATCTAAAATATGCATTAGAGTGAAATCTTTGACAAAACTGTCATGATTTTCAGTTCTTCCTTTT
>CAEMYA010000251.1:9002-29054 GCA_903131615.1 Diplodus sargus | reverse complement strand
CTCTGCTTCTGTGCGTCTTCTGTGTGGTTTAAACTTAAAAAACTTTATAAATAAAGTGTTAAAAAAAAAAAAAAAAGATATTACCTTCATTCCTTTTACACACAAGTCAGAGTGGAGTCCACCCCTTGCTCAATTACCACCTGAGATCACTGACCTTATCCAGGCAGACCTCAATTATTTCGATAGCAACTTCCAGGCACTCAGTCAGGAACAAGCTGAATCAGGATGAAATCAAAGCCCTTCAGGAACGAATACTCACTACGTATTAAAAACAAAAAGAAAAAAAAACGTGTTCATACTTACCCTTTAATCTAAATTTAGTTGGAAACAAATCCTACGTATCATAAATACTTAAACAATACTATGTATACTTACCTTTAAGTTAAAACAAAGTAAAACCAATTCATACGTATCATAAACAATTTTAAAATCACAATTCATACTCAATTTAAACCTTAAATAAAACAATCAGTATGTATTAAAAACAACTAGACAAAGTGTTCATACTTACCCTTTAACCTAAATTGTGTTGGATACAAATCCTAGGTATCATAAATAATCAAATAAAACAATGTATACTTACCTCAAACCTAAAACAAGCTAAAGCCAATTCATACGTATCATAAATCACAATTCATACTCACCTTCAAGCTTAAATAAGTTAAAAACAATCAGTACATATTAAAAACAACAAGAAAAAGTGTTCATACTTACCCTTTAACCTAAATTGAGTTGGATACAAATCCTACGTATCATAAATATTCAAATAATACAATATATACTTACCTCAAACTTAAAAAAAGCTAAAACCAATTTGTAGGTTTAATAAACAATTTTAAAATCACAATTCATACTTACCTTTACCTAAATTAAATAAACAATTCCTACGTATCATAAACAAGTTAAAAACAATGCAACTCATACTCACCCTGTAAGTTAAGAACAACTCCATGTGTCATTAAACACTAATAATAATTACCCTGTAAATTTTGAAAATACTACATCACAAATAATTCATGGTTATAAAAAATTCTTACCTGAAATGTATATAATACCAAGTTATACGACATACAAACCAAAAGGGGAGGGACAAAGGAGGCCAACGGTACGGCATCACATATTCGTGGGAGGGTATAAAAGCAGGCGGGGTGATGGCATCAGCTCATTGTTGCTGTGACTCTTGAAGAGGAAACATCCTCTCAGCTCTTCAACACGAGTCGATCTATTTTTTTTCCGTGTGCCAGGCCTGAGGAAGACGAAACAGGTTGAAACGTCGCCACCAGGCACACATGCTTTTTGTTTGGTACCTGTTACAAAAACACAACATCATTTCATTTCATTTCCATTGAAAATAACACTTGATATACCATTTTAATTCATTTTATAGATAAAAACAAATACATCGCTACATTAAAAACAAACACTTACATCGCTACATTAAAAACAAACACTTACCCGTAATGACGGGTAGTTTGGATGGAGGGTGGACAGTCGTGAGGTACGGCAAGAGACGCCTACGTACTGTCCAACCCTATTGGGATCATGGGAGCAGGAACGACTTTAGGAAGGGCCATGCATTTCCTGTCCCCTGCAGGGGGCACGCTCAGTCCCCTTCCCTTAACTTAGCATTAGCTTAACATTGGCAAGACCATGTTCTCTTACATCAACTTACACAATTCCACACAAAATTCACTTGCTCAGATAGAATTATAAGTAACTTTATTTATAAATATAGCATTAGAAAACAAACTTATTTACAACTCTTTCACAAAACAACAGATAATAAAGTACAAACCCTGAACATACAATGAACACAAACACACATGAACACTGAACGTACACCTCCTCACTCCCTTCTCACATAGCGGAAGATATTTTCTTCCTCCTTGCAGCTGCTGCTACTAAAAGCAGCCATGAAGGCCTCCATCTCAGCCGGTCGCTGCTCAGCGGTCAACGTCAACAGAGGGACATTCGGACTCCGATCAGCCTCTGGGACAAAATCGTCCTTGGCGGACGGTAGGAGTCCGAATCCCCCTCCGGTGGCGTCTCCCACTCCTCCGCCTCACTCTACGCCACTCTCTCCACCTCGGGGACCACTTGGCTGGGTCTGGCCTCGTCCTCACTGCCAGCCCCAGCCAAGCTGCTCACGCCCACTGTCTCTGGCTGTCTTCCTTGGGGGCGTGCTGTGTGGAGACCCCCTGGCTGGCCAGCCAGATCCACCACCAGTACCTCCTCTATGACTGGTGGAGGACCACCCTCATCCTCCACTGGGGGTGGGGGAGGGCCCTCCTGGTCCTCCAGGCAGGGTCGGCGGCACGGGACTGTCTGGTCTGTTCATGGTTTTATCTATCAATATCATAAAATAAAGTGATTTAGTATGTTATATTTGTGTGTTGCTGGTGTTGAGTGTGCTGTGACTTACCTCTTCGACGGTCTCTGAAGAAATGACAAGCTTCTCGAAGACACTTTCTTTTATAGGCATTTGCAGTTTGACTATTACTGACATTTCAGAAAAACTTTGTCAAAGTTATTTATAGATATTTATGACGCCACATTTCATACAAATTCATCTCAGTTCATTTCATTTGTAAATACAATTCATTCACATTGATCTGATATAAATACTTAAACAATTCATGGTTTCTTTTTTAAAAAAGCTACAAGAGCACTTGATGGTTGCCTTAATAATTAAAATCCAACTCATGGTTGCCTGTTAAAAACAACTACAAAGCAATTCATTGTGTAATTTTACAAATTCATTGAAAGACAAACACTCACACACGCATTCACACTTCAATTCAATATAAACAGTGCTTGATTTCATTTCTCCTGCATCCACTTAATGCTGCACAGTCAGCCAAACACTGGAAGTGCTTTTCTTCATTCCAGCTTTTTTTTTCATTGTTAAATAGTATTTATATTTCATTTCATAGCTACATCATTTCATTTCTTTAAAAATCAGTCCCACATTGGCTGTTTCCAGGTGATCTACTTTCATTGTTTTTTGGAAAGCTCTTTGTGTTTGATTTTTTATGCCCACGGACATTACTCAGTGACATGGCGACCGAGAACGAGATTATGGATGCTGGGGTGGTGAACACCAATGACCTTGTTGATGCTTTTAAATCATGTGGATCCGTGGAGGAATTCCTGCGTGCAGATTTGCACGTGGGGATGCACTCCACCACCGTCTCTGACCCCCCAAAATTTCTTTCCTTTTCTTTTGATTTGGACGGATTGGTGGTAGAGTTTGAGCACCTGACGGGGCTTCTGGGAGGCCTTCACTACCTCCTGTTTCCTTGGCTGAGTGTGCCCATGCTCAGTAACCACTAACACATCCTAAAAAAGCATGTGGACCTCAGTAGTTACAGCAAGAATGGCATTGCGGCTCTTCGGCACGCGGTCGGACATACAATCGGGTATGTGGATGGTGGCTACCATCTAGTTATGACCGCTGTGCCAAAGAACCGCAAAGACCCAGACAGTATGCTCCTCAAGAAGGACCTATACCTGCTCTTTGCTAATGAGTTGTTGAACTCAGTGGTGGACACCTTTAAGGAGCTGATCCGCGGATCAGCTCCTTAAAGGATATGTGTCGGGCCTCCATTAGAAAGCAGAGCGTGGTGGACACCTCTCGCTTTCACATTTTGAACAGGGACTCCATGTTTGTGATGTCCCTGATAGATCAGGCAGTGGCAAAGGCAAACGCATGACATTTCATGCAGGTCGTGGTGCTCCTGAAACAGAGTGACATACTGGTTCCAGGAGAAGTGAGGTGTGTGTCCATGCACTTTGCCTGCAACGTGGTGGCAAAGGACCCTGATACTCACCTCCTCTTCTCGAGGTACGAGCTGCAGGAGCTGGTGGGTCTCAAGGGTGCTTTGTTCACCACGTTGGGCATGCATGAGACCACAAGCTTCCAGTCCAATCTGGACCACACTGGCATGGACGTGAGCCAGGAGTTGCTTTCCGTCCTCACAGAGCACGGAAAGCTGACTTTCCTGCAGCTGTATGTCGACTCGCCCCACGCCCACCTGAACATGCCGTACAAGCATCCGGTGAGTGGGGCGATCATCACCTGCGACCTGGCTCACCCCGAGTACCACCGGGCAATGACGTCCAGGGCAGCCAACTACCTCCGGCACATGAGGGACCTGATCCACCATATGGTGGGTCAACTCGGCTGGAGGATCGAGCAAGTGGTGCGTTTTCAGGATGCAATACCTTGCCCCGTCAACGTGGCCAAGTTTTTCAACCTCAGGCTGCTGACGCAGCTGTTGGAGAGGCGGGCCATGCTGGTGCCCTTCAAGGACACCCCAACGGTTGGTGTCTTGACCATACAAAAAGACGTCATGTCTTTTATTGTAGAGGCACTGACTGAGGAGTACCGGGTGAGCGGGGGAGTGGGCAGGTACGATGCCAGCTGGAAGTCTTTCCAGTACGAGCTCGTGCTTGAGGAGGTTATTTATGGGCACTCCTTGTCACCACTGGATTACACGACTATGTGGACTTCAACAAGCTCTGGGAGCTGCTCGCTGACATGGGAGCCATCACCTCCCAGGGGAACCTTCAAAAGTTCCTCATACAGTCAAAGTTCACCTTGCCAAGGGTGTTCAACATGTCCATATGGAAGCTGCATGAAGACATTCCCTACCGCGCTCCACAGCCACCTCACCCTTTGCTGAAGGTGGCAAAGAAACAAGAGGAGGAACGTGAGCAGCCTGAGGAACTTGAGGACGATGTGCAGGAGGTGGACCCACAGGACGACATCCGGCCTTTGGAGCATTCTGCGGCAGTCTACATGCCTGTTACGATGTCCAGGGAGTGGACAACTCAGGAGATGGCAATGGTGCCAGTGGAGGGCAAGATGAAGGCAAAGCAGGCCTATGACAAGTACTGCGAGACCTGTAGGGCAAATAAAGTGTCAATCAGACCCTTTCATGCTTTCTGCAAAAAACTGAAGTGGACGACAAGCTAGACTGGGTAAAGGGAACAGAAAAACAAAAAAGAATATAATGACTTACCTTTTTGGACAGCCTCATGGCTTTTATTTTTTTGTGTTTTTTCAGTCACTGACATCTGAATTTTGATGTCTTCACATAGAGGTCTGCAAATAACAGGCAGAGTAAATCCAGAATGGCATCCTGTTTTGTTTTATTTTTTTTAATTTGTACAGCCTCATGGCTTTTCTTTTCCATTTAGAGCCACTGGCTTCTTTTTTCTTTGTTGTTTTTTATACGTACTTAAATAAAACATAAAATATATTAAAATGTGTATATATATATATATATATATATATATATACCTCCACAAGGACTCTGCCTTGACATGGCATGGAGGCTTGTGTGCCTCAGTGGTCCTAGGGATTCTCCAGAGTGGCTGTAAGCAGCACAGTTTACTCCTGTGTGGTAAGGCAGGAGTATGCTATGCTGCAGACAGTCACTCTGGAGAATAGGGTTAGGAGTAAGACGTTCTCAGCTGTACCTGTCCCGAACTTCAACATGGTAAAATGTGGAAGTTAGAGGCCGCCAAAAGAGCAAAATTCCACATTTTCCACTTCCACGCCGGCCAGCTCCTGTCACTGCCTGCCCTGTGGTTGTGGATGGGAGAACCTCGGGCAGAAATCCCGTATGTCGTTTACACATGACGTGACTTGGCGTTGAAAATGAGAGAAATTTCAATGGGAATAAATGGGAATTCGTACATGGAAATTTGCTTTTTCACGCTAAGTGTTAGCGATAGCAAGTGCCAAAATTCCACACGCTGCATGTCGACACCACGCCTATGACGTATGTTAATATCGGCTTCATCGGGCGACGTTGAAAAATCCGCTCAAGGATGGTCCTCAGGAACTCGATTTTGACTTCTGAGTTAGGGTTGGGGGATGGGCAGCTGAATTTTTGGAACTGCTCTACCACCCTAATGGAAGCAGCCAGGGATGAGAAAAGGACATATTTGGAAAGGTCGCGATGGCCTCTATCACATATGCCAATGCCATGTAGGTGGCAAAGTCCGTCCAAGAAAAAGATACATGCAGGGGAGTGGGATATTGTGAAAGGGCTTGAAGAGACGAACGCAACCATATCCCCATTGTCCCACTTTCATGTAGCATTAGTGCTAATAGGACACCACTTCCATGTTTTGATCAAACCTGTGTCTGGATAGATGCAAATGTGGAGGCGGGAGTTTTCCCACCTCCACATTTGCGTTTATGCAAAGGGCGCCCCCTTGAAATGTGCACTCAATTTTGGGGCACTTCCTGTTGGTCTATATGCACCAAATTCGACTCAATCCATCGTGGGAACGCCAGCTTTCAGGCAAATGTGCCCGCAAGTCTCTACGTGGTCGTACGGCCCAGCGGGCCCCCCAAATGTCACTCGACTAGGCCCTGGTTTTCCGCCACCTTTACATGGGCGTATCTCCTCAACCCAGTGGCTCTGGGGCGCAGGCCTAGGGGGCCTCGAAAAGCTCTCGGGGAGCGCTACAACATATGTACAACAAATCAGCCTTATAGCTCAATGTTTTGGTCAAGGTTGCCGACAAGGCCTCAGGCTCTCACAGCCTATGAACACTCATGAACCTTGACACCCTGTTGCCAAACAAGGTGGATTGGGCTCACTCGGGCACGCTGCATCGTAGAGCCACGATCCGGGCACCGACGGAAAGGTCTCACCGAGGCAAGTCGGCCCTTGTCCAAATCGTGGCTCTACTCCCTTCCTGTGGGCAGCTAGGGGGCGGCAAAGGTGCAATTATTTCCACTTTTGGAAGGGCTCTTTCTCCTCAGGAGAGGGCCCCCCTGAGTAAGATTAAGACATATTTGGAGGGCGCTCCATGGGCTCTACCACATATCCCAAGGGCCCCTAGGTGGCGCTCTTCTGTGGCAAAGTTTGTCCAGGAAAGAGATACAAAGAGGGGAGTGGGATAGTGTGAAAGGGCTCAAAGAGATGAACACAACCATACCCCCATTGCCCCACTTTGATGTAGCACAAGTGCTAACCCTCCGCTTCCATGTTTTCATCTATCTTTGGCTGGATAGATCCAAACGCATGTGGAGGCGGGAATTTTCCCGCCTCCACATGCTTATTTATGCAAATGAGGCGCCCCCTTGACCGTTTGCCCTCAATTTGGGGGCACTTCCTGTTGGTCTGCCTGCACCAAATTCGACTCAGTCCGTCGCGGGAACGCCAGCTTTCAGGCAAAGGTGCCCGCACGTCTCTGCGCGGTTGTACGGCCCAGCGGGCCCCCCGAACGTCACTCGACTAGGCCCTGGTTTTTCGGCCACCTTTACGTGGGCGTATCTCCTCAGCGCAGGGGCTCTGGGGCGCGGGCCTAGGGGCCCACGAAAGCTCTCGGGGAGCTCTACCGCATATGTGAAAATCAGCCCTGTAGCTCAATGTTTTGGCATTTTCTTGACACCCTGTTGCCAAACAAGGTGGATTGGGCTTGCTCGGGCATGCCGCGTCGCAGAGCCACGATCTGGGCGCCGACGGAGAGGTCTCGCCGAGCCGAGTCGGCCCGAGTCCGAATCGTGGCTCTGCTGCCTTCCCGTGGCCAGCTAGGGGGCAACAAAGGTTGAACTTTTTCCACTTTTCAAGGGGCCCTATCTCCTCAGGAGAGGGCAACTGGAGTAAGATAAAGACATATTTGGAGAGTTCTCCGTGGGCTCTGCCACATATCCCCAGGGCCCCTAGGTGGCGCTCTTCTGCGGCACCTTTGACCTTTATGAATGTAATTTCTGGCATTGTGTGGGAGCAAGAGCATGGTGGTTATAACGACATAGACGTCAAGATGGAATTTTGCTGTCCGTTTGACATTTCCATATTCTGAAATGACACAGATGTAAAAATGGAATTGTTTGTTTCCTAACTTCCAAATGTTCCATTTACATGACAGTCATCGTGTTTTTGAACAGCGACGGCAGAAGAAAAAATGGCAAGTGTTGTCTGTAATTTCTTGATCCTTGTGAGAGAAAGTGTGTAGAGGGTTCACCATGTGCCGTCTTAAGACGCTACAAAGTAAATGTCACAGTTCCCCGTAGCGGAGACGGGAAATTGTTTTCTTCCTATTTTTGTTTTAACACTTAACCCTCGCTTTGTGTTCATCCGCACAGCGACAAGGTTTGTGGAATCTGCTTCCGGTCATACTCAAATTTGAAGCAGCACATCCGAGGAATGCACACTGTGCCCAACCAGCAAGAATTTGCCCTGCTGATGAAGTACGGCAATGCCAGGTAAGAACTTACAGTCGTCCACATGGAAAAAGGCAGCATTTTGTGAGTCCAAATTCTGCAGCCATTCATTCTGGGTTCCCTGCTCCAGGACCACCAGTCACCTCGATTGCACCATCTGTGACAAGTGACGCCTAGTTCGCCTGGACAAACATATAATCGATGTGCACCTGGTGCCCCCAAACGTAAGGCAAAGTGCCACACGATTCCTGCAAATGTAGTGCGAAGTTGCTATGCAAACGATTTTATGTCAATAGGAACGAGACTTCATCATCAAGGAGGCCAAGCGACGCTCCATTGTCCGCGAATTTGCCGCGCTGCGGAGGACCAACCCCCGCGTCCCCCTTGTCTCCACTCTCGGGGACATCGCGTTCGCCAGTGATGGTAAGTTTACGCTCTGATGAGTGAGTTTGTCTGTGAAAGGTTCACTGGTTACAAACGGTGCATGTGTCCCTGACAAGTCTTTTGGTATTCACTGTAAACAAAGCGCCTGACATCCTGGAGAATGTTGAGCCGCTTGAGGAGGAGGAGGAGGAGGAGGAGGCGGAGCTCGTACTCCTTCTGAGCGAGGACTCCGAGGCCGGTGACGACACCATTGGGGTACCCGTGTCCGCCTCAACGCCACAGAGGCCAGTCGCCATCCCCATAGTCCCCCAACAGTCACACCAGGCCTCCTCATCCAGGGTCCCCTCTGCCCCCTCTGCTGCTCCCAAAGACACCGGTGCCCCACCCACCGGTGTGGCCACCGCCGCTGCTGCCACCACCGCCTCCTCCAGCGGCATCGGCTCGATGCTCTCCTCTGTTGTCGCCCCTCAGCCGAGCTGCATCTGCAGCTGCCGGGCGCTCGTGGAGAGGGTGAGGGCGCTGGAGGACGGACTTGCCAAATTGGAACAGCAGCAGCAGGGCGTCCGAACCCCCAAGACCCCCAGGGGCGTTCCCGCGAAGCTTACGACCTCTGTTCAGAAGTATGAGCATGTCGGCAAGCAAGCCAAATCTGGCAACTTTTTTGGTGAGTTTTAACATCCTGATTCCTTTTTCTCATCTACAGTGATGGTATTCGCATGCGTTGACATAGCAATGTGGACTATTCCAGATCATAAGATGTGCCTTCCACGTTGCAGTGTATTACAAGAGATGTATTTTTGGAACCCGTCCACTAACTTGTTTCCGCATGTTTCATTTCAGAGCGCATGGTAGAGGACTATAGGAAGTTCCGCCTTGGAGGCAAGACTGCGTCCAAGGATAAGGACAATGTACTGCAGTCTGCCAGCCACGCCCTGAGGTTCTGCCTCTATATGGCGTCCACCCTGCCCGACAAGGCCGTCTCCAAAGACATGAAGTTCTTCATGCAACTGGACAAGCTCCGGGCGTAAGTCTGCTCTTTGGCTAGAGTCATGAGATAATGGAATTCGGTGCTGTGAAGTAGGGGCGGTCTTTCACCACTTGTACTCGCTCACCTTCTCTTTCAGTTGGCCGGCGTACCTTCTAAAGAAGGGGTACATCTCCACAACAATACGCAACATGCTGACAAATGTTGTTAGCTTTGTGAGACATGTCAAGTGCTGCTATGCAAAGGAGAGCAAGCTGGGGGCCGGGGATTTTCCAAAGCTCCACTATGAACGGAAGCAGCTTATGACAGGTAATGTGTCATATTTTTATCATGTCATTGTTGTGCTTATATCCTGTCATGTCAAAAGCTGTGATTTTTAACCTCTAAAACGGGTGGCTTGTGACACTGTTTTCACAGCCGAGCAGTTGGAGGCCTCCAACGAGGTGAGGTTCCTCCAGGAGGCAAAGTGGAAAATCCCTGAACTGCTTGGTAAGTGCAATTCAGCGCATCGTAGCATTCAAAAACAGAGAGAGGAGAATCGACATTAACCTGAATTCACTCAACTTCTTGCGTCCGTGTCATGTATTGTAGCTCTCCTGCCCGGTGACGGCACCTGTTGATGCACTGCCTGTTGATGGGGTATGTCATGGGGTATGTGAGCATCATCACTGCGCACCGTGCGGTGGTGCTTACAAATATGAAACACCACCATGTCCTAGAGGCAGAGTCATGGAGTGAAAACACAAAGTTCCGCATTCTGGTAAGTATTTAAACTAGGTTTTGGAAGAGAGGGAAATCTCCTTACCCGCAGAAGTTAGCTAATTTTTTACGCATTTTCTCCCAAGGTGGACAAGCACAAGACAGTGGGCTCCTTCGGACAGGCCGCTGTGTGCCTTAATGGCACAGAGTACAAGTGGTTGCGGCAGTTGGTCCTGGGAGCCTGCTGCCTCCAGAACGACCACATCGCCACTGTGTTCCACACCATTGTCGGAAACGACATCAAGAAACCCTCCCTCTTTCTCTACATGGCCTGGAAGGACAGTGGACTGGAAGGATCAATAACGTTTGGTAAAATCTGCAGTGTTTCCACCCAAGTAAGTACCCAGGAATGTCATGGAATCATTCCTTGAATTGATCCAAGTACTTCCAAATTGTCAGCTGTAAATTCCAGATTTCCAGCTCATTAGATCGGAATCTGGACATGGTAGCTGGCAATGTGGAAGTTTCTCAGCTGATGTCACACATGTGTGTTCGTTTGTGTTTACAGGCCAAGCAGCACCTGACCGAGGAGGAGAGGAGCCAGGTGGCGAGGGCGATGTGCCACGACCCTGTCACCGCAGACAAATTCTATGTGGCACTGCCTGACAAGGCAGCAGATGACAGCACCCGCCGGCTGCGCCTGAAGGTACTAAAGTCTGCACTCAACGCACCTCAGAAGACCGGCGACAGCCCGGGCGGCTCGTCGTCATTCGATACGGACAGCTCCAACGAGGACACCTCGGCGTCGAGCCCCCACAGCTCGACGACGACATCAGCCCCGCCTCCTCCTCCTCCAAAAACGGCCCAACCCCCCGTCGTCCGGCGACCGGATTGTCTCGAAAGAGACTGGATTTCCGCAGAGCCGCTCCCCGTCGCCACAAGTGGGACTGTCGTGCGTGGTGCGTCTAACTCGCATGTCCACTGCGTCCGTGGAGTACTTCCTACGGAAGAGCAAGACAGTGTACCCGCTACTGCAGTGCAGCACGGCCTCCAAAAGAACTATGGACATGGTGGAGGCTGCCATGACGGCAGCCAGTATCCCCTTCAAACCCCCCCAGGAAACCCTGGTGGAGAAGGAGTGGCTTCTGCTGTATAAACGACTTGTCTTTTCTCCGTTGGTCCAAAAGATTTCAAACATCCAAAAATCACCAGGAGTCTTCAAGGCTGAGTGCAATAGAACTTTATTTGCCGGCAAAAAAGAGCGGGATCAGGCACAGACAAAATCCGTGAAAAAAACCCAAATGACCCGAGGCTCAATGCCCCGAACATCCTCTTTTAAACACAGAAAAGTGGGTGTGTCCGTTCGGACAACATGGCCTCAACCAATCATTATTCTGCTTAATTTCTGCTGACACTGCTATTTCTCTATGGAAAAACACCACATTTCTTATGGAAAATCCCCGTACCTCTAGTGGAAAAACCCTGTATTACCTTATGCGCTTGCGCGAAGATTGGCGTACGTGCAGAAGTGCATGTCGACCAGTTGCACCTCGCCTCGTTTTTTTTACATTGGGGCTTTCTCTGTGCCGCTATCACTGGCTCTTAGAAACTCTGGCCTTGAGGCCTCCAGGTTTTTGATAATTCACTCCCCTCCTTGATATATCCCATTATATCTGACCACTCTTGGCACTGCATTTTTAAACATAATGAAAGTGTTACATATTTGGTTGTATGATGTAATTCTTAGATTTGTGGTTATTCTTAGATTTGCAGATCCTGGAGGCCTGCCAAGAGGAGACCAGCCAAGCTTCCCTGTCACAAAGGTCCGATGACCACACTTATAGCAAATGCTAATAGAAATGCAAAACCCAGAAAGAAAGAAGTTTTTAAAATGATGTGCAGACACGTTCTGTTTTTTTACTTGTTTTTTTTAATGACTTTTCTCAGGTAAGCACCGTCACTCTGGCACTTCATGAACAGGATCTGCGATTTTATTTTGTTTGTTTTTTGTTTTTTTCCTTCTCGCGTTCGTAAGTAAGTTTGTAGTTTGTGTGTCTGAGTGCTGTGGCTGTTGGTTGTGATGTTCGTTTTGGTTCCCTGTTCCCCCAATTATTGTTCCTCGTGTGTGTGTTCTTTTGGTAATACATTTTTGAGTGTTCATAACTTTTTTTGCTTCTCTGTCAATTACTTTGCACTAGTCATCTTAGAAATATACATGTAGAACTGCCCTGTTTACACATAATAGATTGAAATTTTTAAGCTAACGCTAGTTTGTTTCCAAGACTGTATTTGTCATCTTCCAGATTTCAATCTACGACATGTCAGTGGCGTCTGCCAATTACTTTGCATTAGTCATCTTAGAAATGTACATGTAGAACTGCCCTGTTTGCACATAACAGATTGAAATTTTGAAGCTAGAGCTAGTTTGTTTCCAGACTTTATTTGTCATCGTCCAGATTTCAATCTACTACATGTCAGTGGCGTAGAGTGAAATCTGGAAGATCAAGAGGGCAATCTGCAACAGGTTGGTGTTAGCTTCCAGATTTCAATCTACACCACTAGCATGTGGTAGATTTAAATCTGGAAGCTAATCAGCTTCACATCCCCTTTCTCATCCCTCTTACCCTCCTCGACAGAATGTTGACTCCCTGTGGTGACGGCATAAGAATGGTCATTTTCACACTCGAAAATTTCAACGAGGAAGTCTTCAGCCAACCGTGCCCGCTGAAGGTCAACGTCGTCCTCATCCTCATCATAGTATCCAGTGTCCAATAGCAGCGAGGTGGGACTTGGGCACGGACCCACCGGATCTTCCTCCTGCACCGCACTACTGTCCGCGTCCCACACGGCTCCCGATAACCGCTTTGGCCCTCATCAAAATGGCACGGCAGTCGTCTCTTCATTTTCCTTCTCCAATGTTGTGGCAATTCTGACAACCGCAAAGAAAATCAGTGACAAGTGTGAAGCACATTTAATGTGCAGGTGTCCATTCCAATTTTCGCACAAACTTAGGATGTAAATATGGAAGCTAGCACCTTCCGCAATCCAAATTCTCATCTAACCCGTTACAATGGCGCCCGCTCGCCTTTGTTCAAAGTTCAGACACGTTTTTAAGTGTTTATTTTTTCATAAAGCTTCACAAAAACCTTATCAACTTCATCCCAACGTCCTTACGAATCATTAGAACTCACTGAAATGTTTGTAGACAGCCTGAAAACCGGTCAAAAAAAGTTGATATTTGCAGACCTACTAACCGTCAGCAATCCCGCATGTGGAAACAACATGGCTGACACTGCCCTTTTATCATTCCGGGCCCGAAAAAAATGTACATTTGTCAATCTCTCTGTGCCTGACACATGTTGTATGGGGAGCTTCTAGGTACTCTTGGTTAAATTTTCTAGGCCCTGCCCCACACCCCAACTCTGGTAATTACCCTCTTTCTCCCTTCCATATTTCCATTTGTCTTTAGAATCTAGAATTTAGAATAAAACTTGAAAGTGGCATTTGTGAGCGTTTGCAAAGGGGCTAGAATCTCCAAACTTTGTGTGTGTGGTCCCCAGGGGCTGCTGATGCGTCTCCAAGTGGTCCCAGGCCTCTTTGGGCACCTTCCAGATTTTCATGTGCCTGTGGCGGGACAGATGCAAACATCTGCCTCTACAAATATGATCTTTTTTCTGAAGCACTCTCAAGCAATTTCACCAACTGTCTTACTTTTCAAAGATAGATGGAAACATTAATGTTGCACTGAAATGCAATTTATTTGAACAACATGTAAAACTTTAACAAAACAACACGGGGTCTACATCAAAACAACAACCCCCCCCCCCCAAAAAAATTTGTTTTAAAAAAAATCACCCCTCCCATTCCTCCCCGCTGTAGTCCCTGACAGGGATGAACTGCCGACTTGCTGCCTGTTCCTCTGTGTCCGAGCCCGGCCCCGGGGACATCTGCTGCGACGAAGGATGCCGCAGCAACCCGAGCAGGAGGGAACGTTGACTGGGAGACACATAGCATACAGTCTCACTGTCTGAGTCTTCCCCGGTTCCCGCCTCGTCACTTGCCGCCACCTCTTAAGGAGGCCGCCGCCTCCGCTCCCCTCCCTCCACCACTGAAATTGCCCCTTCTCAGAGAGGGGACAAGCGGGGGGCTCCTGCCACATCTCTGCAACAACAACAACAACAACAACAACAACAACAAAGTTCCACAATCACTATGAATGGCTTTTTTTGTTTTGGTCATATATTAGATTGGAATATGGAATAACACTTACCCTGGCACCCCTGACCACCCGCCCGGCTTCCCCAGCCAGCAGGGTGCGGAACGTGGCATCGGCCAGTAGGGCGTCTTCCTCCCGCTAGCGCGGGAGTCTACGACGCGGTGGCTGGGGCGTGAAGGGTGGCAGGCGTGCTGCGGCGTCGTGGGTTGTGGGTCCGTCCTCTGAATTGCGACACCGCTGGCATCTTCCTCCACCACCAGCGGGCAGGGTGTTGCCGAAAGGGTCGCTCTATTACAGAGATAAAAATAACTAATGTTAAAACCTTAAACAGTTACATTATGTGGTCAGCAATTAATGTGACAGTGAAGGCTGAAAACGTGAGTGCTAAGAGTATACAGAGAAATGCAGAGTATAGCTTACCATGGTAATTGTCTTGAACAAACTTGACGAAAGATTGAAGATACATGTAGAAACACAAAAAGAGTTACAGAAGAGAGCGTCAATTCAATAAAACTCCTACAAAACGTTATCTGTGGTCGTGAGTTTTTCTGTGACTTACCTCTCTGCTTGTCTGCAATGAAATGAGCTCCATGTGCTTCGGCTCCCCCTTCTGGAATCTCAAATCTGGAATCTGGATTTGGAAGGGGGCATTTGTGGGCGTTTGCAAGGGGCTACGTGCCCCAAACTTTGTGTGTGTGGTCCCTTGAGACTGCTGATGCGTCTGCAGGTGGCCCCAGGCCTCTGGAAGCATCTTCCAAATCTGGTCCCCATTAGGATGAATGGGAGTTGGAAGGTGGAATCAAACTTGGAAGTGGCTACCAAGTGTCTTAATTTTTAAAAATAAATAGACAGAAACATAAATCTTGCAGTAACACATCATTTATTCTCCTAAACATGGAGATATGTACAAAACAGCAAACAAAATGTATAAATAAACAATTAAAAACCGATTAAGTCCACACCATATGAAAGCAATAGATGAACAGTAAAAACAAACACGATAACTTCTCCCATCCCCGCCACAGAAACAGGTGCTGTGGTTTCTACTGCTCCTCCTCCTACACCTCGTGTTCCCACAGGAGGGCCCCTGCCAGCAGTCGGTCGTCCTCGTCCAGCTCATCCGCCAGCGGGGGTTTTTCCTCTGGCAGAGACGGGACGTGGGGGTGAAGGCTGTCGCCACTTCCCTTTTAAAAAACACACACACAAAAAAACAAAAAAACAATAAGTTCCACATCCACTATGAATGACTTTTTTGTCATATATGAAATTAGCGTATGGAATAACACTTACCCTGGTACCCCTGATAACCAGCCTGTGTTCCTAGTCCAGCAGGGCGAGGAAATCGGGGTCATCCAGCATCAGGTCCTCTGCCAGGAGTAGGTTCTCCTCCTGTGCTGGGGTCAGGACGAGCTGGCTGGCATGGTGCGGGTGGCAGGGGCGCGGTAAATGCCGGCCCGGCTGTTGCCCCCTCCTCCCGTGGTCGAGGACCGACAGCTTCCCCGGCGTCGCTACACTGTGGGCAAGACCGTGGCGCTTTGCGACGCCGACGGGGCCTTCCTCTGCCACGGGCAGGATGTGACTTCTTCACAGTCTATTACAGAGATAAAATAATCAATGTAACAGTTAAGGCTGAAAACTTGAGTGCTAACAGTATACGGAGACATGCAGAGTATAGCTTACCATGCTAATTGTCTTGAAGAAACTTGATGGAAGATGCAAGATACATATAGAAACACAAAAAGAGTTGCACAAGAGAACATCAATTCAATAAAACATCTACAGAATATAAGTTGTGGTCGTGAGTTTGCTGGGACCTACCTCTGCGATGGTCAGCCACAGAATGAGGTGCATGTGCTCGGAAACTCTTCTGTAAACCGGAATCTGGAATCTGACTCGGACTTATTTGACAAAGTGTTCTTGTAGAAAATGCATCACCGATGCACTTAAGCCTCCACGCCACGTCAAGGCAGAGTCCATGTGGAGGGTACTAACTATAACTATATACAACAGACTAAATCTAACTAATACTACATCTAACTATGACTAACTAAACATGACTAAGTATAACTAAATATATATATATATATATATATATATATATATATCAACTCTGGTAGCCCACTCTCCCCCCTCAAAACCTCTCTCTACATCAATCTTAATGGCTCTCAGAAAAGTACGGCTATAGCCTCTTTTCCTGAGAGCGCTGAAGAGTGTTTGTGTGGCTTTTTCCACATCATCACGTCTGGAACAAATCCTCCGAAACCTTATAAGCTAGGATTTTACAATCCCCTTAAAAGTGTGCTTCGGATGGAAGTTGGTTTTGTGTAGCAAGGCGTGTGTATCTGTGGATTTAAAATACACTCGCGTCCCCAGTGTCCACTCTGTTACGTCTTCTTTGATGATAAAAACTTCTGTGTCCAAAAACTCTGTGTGAACCTTGTAAATTGTATTTGACCTTTATTGAGTCATGGTGGCTGTTCAACGTGTGAATATAATGTTTAAAATCCAATTCGGAATGTGTCCCGAAATATGTCATCCAGGTACCTTACGTAGAGTAACGGAGTTTTGGGGCACTTAGGAAAAAGAGTACGCTCCCAGTCAGCCATATAAATGTTGGCGTATGCTGGAGCGAACCTCTTTCCCATGGCCGTACCGTGAATTTGTAAATAAAATTTAGAGTCAAAGATAAAATCATTCCGCGTAAGACCTAGTTCTAGCAGTTGGAGAAGGGCCTCATCTGGTCTCTGTGAATCTGGATATCTCTCAAAAATGTGCCTAACTGCCTGGAGCCCCAGTTTCGTATCTATATTTGTGTAGCGAGCATCAATTTCCACCGTAAAGAGCATAGCTCCGGTAGGGACCGTAATGTTGCGGATTTTATTCACAAACTCATACGTATCCTTAATGTAACTCTCATGTCTCTGGGACAGGGGGTTCAAAAAACTGTCCACAAACTCAGCGACTCGACAGGATTCACTCCCACAGTCAGAGACAATCGGACGGCCCGGGGGAATTTTGTGTGGAACCGTCCAAGTGCTCTGATCCTCATGTATCTTCGGGAGCAGATAGAATTTTCTTGGACGGGGAGGATCTTGATCAAACAAATAAAATCTTTGTTTTGAAGAGATGTATTTCTTCCTGTACAAGTCCTCTACAATCCCCCGGACCAGAACGTGAGTCTCTGACTGTAGGGAGTGAGAAAGCTGTTTATAATGTGCTACATTATGTAGCTGCCTGTTAGCCTCAATGAGATATTGAGTTCTGTCCACAATGACAATCTTGGACCCCTTGTCCGCCGGTTTCACAACTATATCATGTTTTTTAGTCAGATTATTCAAGGCGCTCCTCTGTTCACTCGTCAAATTGTTTACGTCTGTTTTAGGGCCATAGCTCCTCTCTAGGTTTCGCCTATCCTCACGTATAAGTTGTTGCAGTGGTAAAGGGATCAAGTCCCCCTCAGGTTCCCATTTAGAATGTTCAATAAAGGGCTGAGGGTTTGACTCCGCAGAAAACTCAAAGTGAAACAACAGTTTAAGACGCCTATGATAATCATACAAATCTCGTTTCAGCACATCTTTATCCAGTCGTAGCGGTGTAGGGATAAAAGAGAGGCCCCTCTCCAACACCTCCTGTTCTGCTTGGTCCAACATAAATGTTTCGGAGCCAGGGCCACCAACTGTTGAAACTGTTTTGTAATAGTATCCAACAAATTCTCTCGCAGGCAGTTGTCAAGGCCCACAGACAACACAACCTTCTGAGTGGCAGTGCTGATGTCCAGTTTAGCGATAACTCCCTTGAGGTGATGGATTTGGGCTCCCGGGAAGCTCTCAACCTGAACTGATGGATACCCGTGAGCAGGGACTCTGGATAGATCAGAGTCTCCCAGGACCACCACTGGATCCGTCACCTCAAATGACCACATCCGTATTTTTTGGATGGCATTTGGATGACGTGTTGGTCTTCTCAGTGGGCCCTGTGGAGCAGGGTCAGGTTAGGGGGGAGAGTGGCGTGGTGCCAGAACTCAGTGCATGGGCCATCCTGCCATAGATCAGGTAATTTTTTGTTTCAGGTTGAGGCCTCTGGGGTGTATTGTTTCTAACTTATTCATCCATGTCCTTTCAGCTCCGGTTCTCTGTGAGGTGTTCCAGTTAGGATCCATCTGGACGATTGTGGCTCGGAGCGACGACCATCCGTGGGCCACAAAAAGGCCGACAAGGGGTGTGTGAGTTTCCCTCTGTTTTCGAATGTTGTATCGGTGTTGGGTGTAGCGCTGTAAGAGCGTGTTTTTGGTTTCACCGACATATTGAATGCCGCATGAGATAAGATAAACCAGGTTTTTTGAGTGTGGGTTTCCACGTGCCATGCTCCTAAAAACTGTATTATTAATGTGGCTACGTATCCAGGTGACGTGTTTGAAGAATTCACCGTAGCCTCTGGATTTAGGGGAGATGATGGGTTTGATTTTTGCTGAAACGAGGTAATCCTGGAGGTTTTTATTTCTTCTGAATGCTGCTATAAGGCGGTGGTTTTGGAGGAGTCCTGAATCAATGATCTTTTCCTTGAAATTGTAGGGTTAGGGTTAGGGTGATTTTTCTGCACAGGGTGATTGCTGGCCTGGAATAGGTGGTGACGAAAGGGAGTACTTCTGTGGTGTCAACTGGTTTTGTATGGAGGAAGGAGCGTGAGTATCCCCTTGTGGCCAGAGCTTTGAACAGCGTTTTTGTGGCCTCCATGAAATCACTCTTGTGAGTACAGATTCTGTGAAAGCGGAGTAGTTGTGATTTGAGGAGACCTCTGTATGTGTGTTTTGGATGATAGCTAGTTTTAAATAGGAGAGCATGGGTGTCTGTTTCTTTTGAAGAATACTTTGATGTCTAATTTGTTTGTGTGTTGGAAATTTGTCCCTTTAAAGGTGGTGGTGTCGAGGAAATCGACAGAGGTCTCACTGGTGGTGAACTTTAGTTTGATGGACGGATTGTGGCCATTCAAGGTAAGTACAAATAGGTCAAATTCCTCCATCGAGTGGGGCCAAACTCCCCAGATGTCATCCAAATACCTGTAATAATGAAGAGGCTTTTTGTTGCAGGCTGCTAAGGCGGAAGTCTCCCAATCTGCCATAAAGATTGTTGGCATAAGCCGGTGCGAATTTTTTGCCCATAGCTGTGCCTTTGGTCTGTAAATAAAAAGTGTTATCAAACTCGAAGTCATTGCGTCTGAGGTTGATTTCTAGGAGCTGTAATAATTCTTTTGTGGGTCTTTTTTTGTCAGGAAATTGAAAAAAGATGTTTTTAATGGCTTGAATGCCCTCACTGATGTCTATGTTTGTATATAAACTATCAATGTCCATCGTGAAGAGGATGGAATCAGTGGGGATGTGGAGTCCCTTCACTACGTCAACAAAGGAGTAGGTAGGTGTCCTTAAGGTATCCCTTATGTGTGGTGGATAAGGGGTTGATGTAATGATCAATAAATTGTGCTGTGTAGTAGGTCTCACTATCACAGTCAGATACGATCGGTCTCCCTGGTGGAATTTCGAAAGGGACAGTCCATTTGGAGGCCTCTTTGTGGATCTTGGGGAGC
>CAEMYA010000250.1:307973-325439 GCA_903131615.1 Diplodus sargus | reverse complement strand
CCATCAGTGCAGCCATCCTGGCCTCCTCTTCCTCTTCTAGAAACTGGCGCAGCTTCTTAAACTGATCCTTAATCTGCCTCTCTGTGTGTCGGGCCTGGACCTTCATGTGTTCTGCTGTCTGATCAAACTTCACTTTAACTTCTTCAAAAATCTTTAACTTCTTCTTTAAAGGCTCCAGAGTTTCCTGAAGTTCCTTCTTGTGTTGTCGTGCAGCTTCATCGATGGGTCTGAATCTGTGGTTGGTGTGTTGTTCTGAGTCTCTGCAGACGAGACACACCGGCTGCTGATGGTCCAGACAGAAGAGCTTGAGTTTCTCAGAGTGCCGACTGCAGAGATCCTCTGAAGCTCTCTGATCTCTCTCCTGTGAGAAGGTCTCACACAAGTTCTTTAACACCAGGTTTAAAGGTGGATTGTCCTTTGAAGACCTTCTCTTACAAACTGGACACTCCCGTGTTTGTCTCTCTTTCCACCAGCTCTGCAGACAGTCTTTACAGAAGCTGTGGCTGCAGGACAGAACGACAGGCTCTCTGAAGACATCATGACACACCGGACAGCAGAGATCCTCCTCTAACCTGGAAGCCATTTTGTCTCTGAGTGATGCTGTGAACACAGCAGACAGTACAGTCAGTCACAGCTCCACTTCCTCCTTCACTTCACTGAAGTTTACTTTGAGTTCTGGTTCTGGTCGGACTCACCTTCAGTGTGTGGTGCGTCTGCAGTGTTGTAGTTTCCTCCTCCTCTCTCCTGTAGATGAACTCACTCAGAGGACGTTGTTAGTTCAGTCTGAAGGTGGATCTGATCGTCTGTCTGTGGTTCTGTACTAAAGACACACACACACACACACACACACCGACAAACAGTTTCCTGGTTTGTCTTGTGTGAGTCAGATGTGGGCGGAGCTTTGTCAGACCTGCTGAATGCTGTTGGTTCACATGTGACTCAGAGGAGTGTTTCAGTCCAAAGTCCTGATTTATTGCTGTAAATGTGATCTTTAAATCTGATACACTTGTTGTTGTTGGAGGACCTAAAGTCCAATCAGAACCAGCACCAGCACTGCCTGAACTGTAGTTTTCTCTCTTATATATGAATTTATTAATTTTTTTAACTTTGCTTATTGAGCAGAAACACTCAGAACAGAATTCCCACCCCAAAAAGTGCATAGATAAATAATAATAATAATAATAACAATAATAATAATAATAATAATAATAATAATCAATATATGAGTGAATCTAAGTTTGTTGTAAGAGAGGACATATATACACATGATCAGAGAGAGAATCTTACCAAAAAAAACAAACAAACAAATAAACAAACAAACAAGCAAACAAACAAAAAAACATGAAAAAGTACAGGACATTCAGAGTAAAATTCAACAGGTTGTCCCCTAAATAAAGTGAAGCCAGCGATTGTCCTGATTAGATTGTTTCATGCAGCTCTGACACACCTCCACTATCAGTGCAAGGCACTGATAGTGGAGGTGTGGACTCTTTTTAATATTGCATCCCAAGTTTCATATCCTGCTCCCATCTATGTCTAATAGTGGGTCTAATATTAGAGCTTGGAGGAATTTCTGGAAAGTGAGGCAGCTGTTTAACCATGAAATCACGCAGCTGTAAGTAACGCAAAATGTCTGTATGTGGGATAAGAAATTTAGTGAGCAACTGCTGGAGAGAGGCAAAGAAGCCATCGAGGCAGAATGAGTCCCCGCTGTTATCCACCCGACGCTCGACCGCCGCCTGGCTGCCAGCACAGCCAGCAGCTCCTCCAGGACAGAGAAGAGGAGGATACGTCCACTTTAAACGAGGCAATCAATCCGGGATGCAGATATCTGCCGGAGTTCACCAGCTGCTCCAGACATTCAGATAACAGAAGGGTGAAAGTATCTCGTCCCGCAGCAGGAACCAGCTGCTGGACAGAAACAAAAAGCCTTTAAGATCTTCAGCCTTTAACAAGTCTGAAGCTTGAAGAGTCCCTGCAGACTCCAGTGGCCTTTTAATTTCACCAGAACATCAGTGAGGCTGAATATCAGGTCTGATAACAGGCTGAACCAAAGTAAACAGCACATTTATATAAGTTTATTTTGACCCAAGACAACTTCTTTGCTTCACTTATTGTTCTCAATCACATAATAAAAATCTTTTTCTGGAGAAATGAAGGTTGAGATGGAAGACAGAGGAAGCACATCATCCTCTGCTGAACCTAAACAGGAACAGGAAGTCTCTGACTGTTAGAATAAATTCAGTGATGTTCAGGAACGCTGCGTTCATGCTCTGCTCTGAACCCTGTTTATAGACTGATGCTGCCCTCTAGTGAGGAGGTGAAGCAGTGCAGACAAATTAAACATGATATTTGAAACAGCCAAATGTGGAGAGGTACAAAATCTGCAGGAGCTGCCTTCAGGTGCAGTGGGGAAAATGACAATTGTGACCATTAACTGTGTTAATAAGTCAGGATAAATAAAAATAACAAGTTAACACACCTGAGCTGAGACGTGTTCAGATGATCCAGTCTGAGAAATTGTTGCCTCTTAAAACTGTTTTTAAAAATCATGTTCTGTGTAAATCAGCAGAAAACAAACTACCAATATTTTAACAGCCTGATTTCAATCAACAGCTGCAACATTTTATCAGCTCACATGACTTTGTTTTCAGTCTTTTTATTTACAGATTTTAATCAAATAAAATCCCAAAAGTCTGATAAATGTAACAAAAACATGACGTAACATCATTTATACTTTTTAACATCTACATTTATTTTTCTGTATAAAATCCAAAACTTAATGTTCCCAGATTTCAGCAAACACAACTTCCAGAGCTGTGACGAAACAGAGCTCTGTGTCACGTGGCCAGGTGTGTCAGATTGCACCTGTTGTCACTGACGTCACCACCTGGCCTGTCCGCCTCTCTCTCTCTCTCTCTCTGTCTGTCTGTCTGTCTGTCTGTCTGTCTGTCGGGTGTCAGGATGGGCAGCGGGGCGTCGGCTGGTGAAGGATCCCGGCCGGAGAGGCTGGAAGCGGGTCAGGCTGAGCCCGAGCCCGGCCGGTCCTCCACACCTGCGAGGCAGAGTGACGCCACCCTGCAGGTAAACCTTTGTATGTTTAAGTTTTTTTAGGGTCACTGGTGGAATTAACCAAGTACTTTAAATACTTCAAATGTGCTCCTTCATTTACTCAGTTTTAGATGATTAACACGAAATACAACCCAACTAATAGATAATAAATAATAACTGCATAATAACACTTTTCTACTTACTTTTTGTCCATTTGTTTATTATGCAGGTATTTTACTTGTTACAGAGTATTTGTGCCCTGCAGTACTGCAAGTTTTACGAAAGATGAGTTGAGATTTTATTGACAAACAAACACACACACAATTTGACAACATATTTATGTAATGCAATATGTTTATGATGTAATAAAGGTGTAAAAGCAGCGACCTTCTTCTCTGTTTGTGTTTCCAGGCAGAAGAAGATGAAGCGACGCCGCAGAGTCACACTGTGGATATTCAGTCGTTAAAGAGTGAAGAGAGAAACGTGCAGCCGGTGGAGAGAGGAGGAGAAGAAGAGCAACAAGAAGAAGAAGAAAATGAGGAAAAAGAAAAAGAAGGAGAAGAAGAAGAAGAAAAGGAAGAAGAGGAAGAAGAAGAAGAGGAAGAGGGAGAGAGTCCAGCTCCAGTTACTGTGAGCAGCTTTTTAAAATATTCACTCAAACATCAATAATGTATCTGTTATCATTACGTGATCATATTACGACTGTCATGTCATCCAGTATTTATATCAGCGTCTCAGCGCTGTTATGAAGATCACAAACTGAAATCAGCGACTAGAACTGAAACATGTTGAGAAGATTCTGTGTGATTGTTTAGACGTTCCACCACAATGTTAATAATAAATCAACACATTTACACTAAATGTTCAACAGGAACTTCAAACTTTGTTAAATTATCTTTGAGAAGCAACAAATCAGCCTCAGTTTGTAGCTCTCTGATCACCAGGTCGACTACAGAGGATAACATTAGAAGAAAGACGAGAATCGAACCATCTTTATATATTTTATATCATGTTTTCACATTAGTGGACTTTGAGGTTATAATTCTCTGCAGGTTTTACACACCAGCCGTTCTTTCCCTCCTCTGTTGTTGAACGTTGGTGTCGCTCAGTTAACATGTTTGAACCGGACCTTCTTACTCTACCTGCTGTCAGGAAACTGCAGCTGAAGGTGAAGAAGTCTCTCTGGACTTTGAGAGTTTCCTCCACAACAACGGGACGCTCTACAGCTGCTTCAACCACCACGGGAACAGAGTCTACGTGGACGAGTCTCAGGTGGGAGCTTCACACTGAGAAGTTAAACTGTGGATGGCAGGTTTAACATCCTGAGAAATGTTTATTTCATCTTGAGATGGTAACAATACATGAATAACTCCTTCTGTCATTTATCCTCTAACACAAAGTCCTCATGACCTTAAAGAAAACACAATGAGACGCCTTCAGTGACAAAAACCAAGAAAAAGTTTGATTTCTGGTCTCGTGTACATGCAAACAATATTCTGTTTTTTTCTGTTATTCCCACAATATCAGTATCAATAATCGTAATTAAAGCACCGTGAAGGATTTAACTTCTTTTCACACTGCAGTCACGTCGAGGAGATTCAGATCACCTGTTGTTCAGGTGTGCAGAGCGACTCCTAGTTAATGAGTGACAGCAGCTCACAGCCAATCAGGGTGTTCGGACACCTGTGTTCACTCACTGCAGAGCAACTCCACAGATTCAATCAGCCTGAAGTTCTGATCCGTTTGGACCCTGTTCACACTTCTCTGCCATCTTTAGTTTTTTCTGATTGAGGGAAGTTTTGAGTTTTCTGCAGCCGAGTTGAGTAAATATTAACAGCAGCTCCACAGCAGGCTTAAAATAAAACAACCTTGTTTTGTCTTCAACCATCTGCTAAAACTTTGAAGCTTTAGTCCAGTTTCCCCTGGCGGGCCAGCACCACCTCCACCTCAGTCCAAAGTCTGACAGTCTTTATCGCTTTGGTCCTGTTGGGAATCTTTAGTAAACCAACAGGAGTCTCAACATTCAAGGGCCAAAAAAGGATCTAAAGTCGTGTTCTGGGATATTTGTTTGGCTGTTTAATGTCCTCAAACTTCAGTTTTGTCCTCCGTTGGCGGTTTCTGCCTGAGTTCTGGTTCACCTGCCACACCTGACTCCTCATTGTTGCCCTGCCTTTACCAGAACCTGCAGCCATTTCCAAAGGAGTGGTACAGTCAGGGACACTTCATCAGCGCCAACAATGAGGTCCGTCCGTCTGTTAGTTTCACTACAGATGAAATGAATCCTTCATTACAAACTACACATTCAGCTGCAGCCGACCAAACTGAGCAGTTCTGTCCCCTCAGGGTTCTGGTCAGCTGCAGACTGCAGCCAGCAGCCAGCCGGCCGTCAGGGAGGACGACCGCACCGGCAGCATCTACATCCAAGGAAAAGGAAGCGTCATGACCTACATGTTCGAGGTGAGACATCTTCTGTTGCGTCCGCCCAGTTGTTCTGCTTTAAAATTCTGTTCTCTCACCGGTGCTGATGTTTGTAGGAGCGGGTGAATATCTGCAGGTTCTGGGATCCGGAGTCGGGTGTGTGGCTGCTGCTGCCGCTGCAGTGGGAGGTGAACGTCGAGTTCGTCAAAGCTCGAGTCCAACGAGTCATGGTGAGGACGACTGTGGTTCTGTTCTGTCTGTACACGGCCTGTTGACGTGGTCAGTGAGTTCTGAAGAAAAGAGACGAAGCTGCGACAATTAGTCAGGAAGTCGATGAGGTTAATCACAATCAATAAATAGTCTTAGTCAAACATCTTCTGTTTCCAGCTTCTGAAATGTGATGATTTGCTGCTTTTCTTCATCATTTATGAAAGGAGATGAAGAGTCTCTGGGTTTTGGACTGTTGGTCGGACAAAAGAGACGATGTGATGAGCATTTTGTACATTTTTATAGATTTTAGAAGACATAAATAAATCTGCAGATTAGTCAATAATGACAAAGTCGCGGGTGATTTGTGTTCTGTGTGGTTCTGTGTTGCAGTCCACCCTGCCGGGTCTGGTGGACCAGAAGGAGATCACTGCAGCACTCAGACAGTGTAACTACGACCCTGAAGAGGTCATCTCCGTCTACCTCACCATGTTTGGAGAGATCCTCCTGCAGACTTCTCCGAGTGGAGATCACAACTACACCGACCTCAACTCCTTCAGGTCCGCAACAAACTCAGTTCCTCCTCAGTGTTCACACATCAACAACAAGCCGTCTGTCTCAAAGCAGAATCTAAAGTTAGAATGTACGGACTTAACTTCTTTAAACTCATCACCAGACTTCTTGTTTCGACCCTGCAGAGCCCTCCTGGAGCGGGACCGGGTCATCGAGGACCTGAGGCTGAAGCTCCGGACCAAAGAGAAGGAGGTGGACAGTCTCTTCCAGAGGAACAGCTACCTGGCCAGGGAGGTGCGTTACCTGAGCGACGTCATCCAGCACCTGAACCAGAAGTTGGCCGAGCTTGAGGCCGACCAGCAGGAGGCTCGAGAGAAGATCCGATCCCTCCTGAACCGCCGGGCTCCCGCAGTCCCACCTGTCAAAACCATCACAGAGCCCACAGTGGAACCGGGCCAACTCCGCCAGGTGAGCCGTCTGACCCGAGAGCTGAATGTCTCCAACAAGCAGCTTCGATCCACAGTTCAGCAGGCGCTGACCGACATGAAGAACCAGCTGGAGCAGCTGAAGGGCGCCGCGGGGAAGCTGCCCCTGCTGGAGCAGGAGGCGGCCGGGGAGGTGGAGGAGCTGCGGTCCCTGTACAGGAAGGAGGCGGTGGAGCGGAAGAGTCTGTACAACAAGCTGCTGGAGCTGCAGGGAAACATCCGCGTGTTCTGTCGCTGCAGGAAGACCAACAGCTCCAGCTCCTGCGTGGAGAAAACCGACGACCAGGAGGTGGTGGTCGTCCAGAGGGGAAGCAGGAAGAAGTTCCAGTTTGACAAGGTTTACCCTCAGAGCAGCACACAGGTGAGGACTCACCTCCACCTCCAACAGACTCATGGGCAAGATTATAACACCAGGTTTGGCATCTCCTTCCTTCCTTCCTGCAGGAGGACGTGTTTGCAGGAACTCTGCCGGTGATAACTTCCTGTGTGGACGGATATAACGTCTGTATCCTGGCCTACGGACAAACCGGCTCAGGAAAGACTTACACCATGATGGGCAGCAAGGAGAACCCCGGAGTCAACATCAGGTGAGAGCTGGCGTCGTTAAAACGTGTTTGATAGTCGGGTGTATTCACAGCTTGTGGTCCAGTGTGAAAAGTTTGATTCACTGCTGAGGAGCTGAAAACTAAATATTTATTTCAACGTGCTTGAGATCAATTTAGGTTGTTTTAACGCGTCATGTTTGCTTTTTTTTTCTTCTTTTCTTAAATGAATATTGTGTAAAGAAAACTACACGTGCTGATTCCGTTTGGACCTGCTGATGAGCGGGTCTGATGTTTTTCTGGCTCTGTGTCGATCTGAAACTCTGCACGGAGCCAAACGCTGAGCATCAATGTTACGTTTTGGTTTCCATCAGAATCAAAGATCGTCTTTCTGGAGCCGCCATTTTGCACTTAACAGGAAGCCGGCGGGCAGAAATCCATCAGAGAAGAAGAAGCAGTTACAGTATGTCAGGGTCCAAGTTAAATTCTGGGAAATATGGGGAAGAAATCTTTATGCAGACCTTTTTTCACACGTTAAACACGTTGAACTAAAGTCAGTTCTGGTGGACCCTGGACCCTGGTGCTGGTCCAGCTCCAGGACCCTGGTGCTGGTCCTGGTGTCCACAGCTCAACCGAACAGGTGAGATAAATTAGTCGAGTCTGTTTCTGAAGAACGTCTGCAGAGGACGAAGCTTTTATCGACCGTTTGCAGTGTGTTCGCTCTGCCTGGAACAATGAGACGCTGTCAGGGGCCAAATGAGACTAATTGCTCCTCGTTATGTGACGTGTCACCCGACAACAGTTCATCAATATGTGACGAGGTGAAGCGACAGCTCAGCGCTGACAGAGTCAGTTTACACGGAGAGGTCGAGTTTCACTGTCAGAGACAAACGACAGCAACACAACGCTGTCACCTCACACACCTGTGTGTGTGTGTGTGTGTGTCGTCAGGTCTATACGGGAGCTTCTACGTATCTGTGCAGAGAAAGAGAAGGTCTCCTACAGTCTGAAGGTAAAACTGCTGTCGTACAAAGATCCAACATCAAATGAATCTTTTTGTGATCTAATTTGTTTAAATACAAACGTAAAGTATAAAAAGTATAATTATGTTTCTGGTCTAAAGCAGTGAGACACAATAACTGTATTTACAGTAAAAACATTATGTCTCCTTTATACTAATATTCTACTATTCACTCCACTACCCTGATCTGATAACTTTAGTTAATAGTAACTGTAAAACAGGACACACAGTATTTAAATGTATGTAATTAACTTACATTTTTTATTAAGTATATTTATTATCACATACTGTTTGTACAGGTGACTTTCACTGTTACTGAGGTAATATTTTAATATTACATATGTGCTTTTATTATGATATGACTTCTGAATAGTTTCTATAACCCTGGACATTTTATTTTTTAATGATCAATAAAATTAGTCCAGTTATTATCTGAGACTTATATATAAGTTAATTCTGTTGGGTGATTTTCTTTTTACTAATATTTAACCAGATTCGTACAAAGTGTCTAAAACATACTTGAGCAAAAGTATCTGATGTCAAATGTACCAATAAAAAGTGTCTATATATATTTACATGTTCTTATATTCTGTCTTTTTATCTGATGATAATTTAAAAAACACTCTTCTTTGTCTCTGATGCAGCATCGAATCTGTACAGTGAGTGAAGTGGAGTAAAAGTTTAATATTCACTGTTTAAAGTGAAGAGTGGAAGCAGAAAGTAGAATATGGAAATAAAAAGTAACTCAAAATTGGACTTAAGTACTCGAGTAAATGTATTTTAATTGTATTCTCACTGTTTCTCAGGTGTGACTGGTGACGCTGGTCAGGAGCTGAACTTCAACAAACTTCTGCTCATTTTCAGATTTCCATGTTGGAGATTTATAACGAGACTTTGAACGACCTTCTGACCAAAAGCTCCGACGCTGCTCTGGACATCAGAGTCCAGGGGAAGTCGGTGTCGGTCCCAGGACTGACCCGGATCCAGGTCCAGACCGAGGCCGACATCCTCGCCGTCATGGAGACGGGTGAAAAGAACCGAAAGATCGCCTCGACCAAGATGAACACGCAGAGGTGCTCTGACGCAGCGCAGGAGGAAGTCTTACTGATGAAACTCAGATTTCACCACAACATCATCTTCTTCTTCTTCTTCCTCCTCAGTTCTCGGTCTCACCTGGTGGTGGCGCTGGAGGTGGAGGGCTCGGACGAAGTGTCGGGACTGACGTCACGCGGTACGCTGACGCTGTGCGATCTCGCTGGATCTGAACGAATCTCCAAGACGGAGGCCGAGGGTCAGAGGCTGGTGGAGGCGGCCGCCATCAACAAATCCCTGACAGCTCTGGGACAGGTACAGAACCTCCGAGGACTCACCTGGTCCGGTTCTGACACTTTTAGTGAATCAGACTCTCCTGCCAGACTGAATAACGTCTGTACAGGAAGTCTGTTAACTGGAGCGCGCACACACACACCTCCTGTATACAGTATTAACTCTCAGCTCAGAGGTCTGTGGTCTCTCCTCCAGGTGTTCAGTGCTCTCAGGTGTAATGCCCTCCACGTCCCCTTCAGGAACTCTAAGCTCACGCTCCTCCTGCAGCCCTGCCTCAGCGGGGACGCAAAGGTGACCGCCATCTTTTTATAATCACAGGTGAAGTTTCTTTCCCACAGAGGAACGATGTGTGAGCTCCTGAGAGACTGCAGGAAACATTAGAACGATGTCACGATTACAGAAACACAGCTGCGAGTTTGAGCTTCATGTTTCATGTTAATATTCTACATGTAACTCCTGAACCTGACGGGCTTCATACTGTTGTGTTCCAGGTTGTGTTAACTTGGGAGAACGGACAGAAACTGACTGTTCACACAGAGTCACTCACACTCGTGTCCTCTGGTTCCTCTGCAGTGCTGCGTGTTGGTCAACGTGAGTCCGGACACGAAGGACGAGGCGGAGACGCTGAGCACGCTGCAGTTCGGCTCCACCATACGGCAGGTTTCACTTGGAAAAGCCACGCAGAACATCGTTCCAGCTAAAAACAACAAGACTGTGAAGTAGAAGAACCAAACTTTTATTTTACTGAAAGATGTTTGTCTCTGAATCCTCTGCGTGTCCCGTGTGAAGCTCAGGGAGTTTTAATATTAACAGACTGAGTGTTTAATCTGGTGTCATGTTTGTACCTTCAGTCATTCAGGACAAGTTGTAGTTTGAGTTTCATTTACAGGACAGAACAAAGTTTTTACCTTCAGTAATAAATGTAATATTCAAGGAAACATGCCTGTATTTATCTTTATTGCTTGAATGGAAATTAGCAGCAAGTAAAGGTGGAACAGCTGATCAACATCTAAGCTGCTCTTCTGTAAAAGCTGCTGATGGCTTTAAAGTGCATCACTTGTTTTAATGAAGAGCTTTGTGTAAGTGCCAGAAGGTTCACACCAGAGACAACACCAGCCTGATTTCATCACTTCCTAAATCAGGTGTCAGCTGGTTGGAGGGAGCTGAAAGTTTCTGGTCAGTAAAACCAGGAGAGAAACGTGGAAACATCACAGAACACAACGTCACGTCTCCACCGCAGCTCCCTGGTTGTTTACATGCTGACAGAGTCAATGTGGACAGTGAGCCTCCAACATCACGTCTCATTACATGCGGTGAGGACACGGTGTTGAAGGCAAACAGCTGATGGTTGCAGCAGGTTTTCCTCAGCGCTGGTGTTCAGAGGACGAGCGGTCCCAACAAAGTCCGGCCGTCGTCTCGGTCCTAGCTGCTGGAGCTTCTGTTCTTCAGCAGCTGGTTGAGGACGCTGGTCTGCTTCAGCGCTCTGAGGTTGGAGATGTCCTCTGCGATAACCGGGACGTCCTCGCCGTGATTCGCCTCTTCGTCCTCGTCGCTGTCGGACAGCGTGCAGAGGAGGGCGTCGTTCTCGTACGTGGGGAAGTAATACCTGAGGAGAGATCGAGTATGTATCACTGAAGTGTTTACAAAGTCCACAGGACTTTCAAACATCACAAATATCTGTATGTGAATGATTACGGATCAATTATATTCATTTGTTTGAGTTCATGGATTGATGAATAATTCTCTGACTTGATCTTAACTTTTAACATTTCCAATGTTTGTGCCTTTTAGTGAGAACAACTAAAGAAGCTTCAGTCATGTGACGTCACGTGTAGCGATCTAGTCCAGCAGCAGGTTCTGGAACTGGACATGAAAATATGAGGTACCGCTGAACTTACTGCGGCTGGTTCCAGGTCGACACGTCTGGCAGCTTCATCACGTGACCTTCAGCCACGATGTGACGGACGGCGTCCTCTCTGGAGTCAAACTTCTCCTGGCAGCCGTAGCAGCGGCTCTGGTGGATCTGCCGCCGGATGAAGTTCACCAGTTTCACCTGCTGGTAGAACCTGAGATCTGAGGACGGGACGCGACAGAGCAGGACGGGAACGTGAGTACGTGAACTAAATGTTAAAAAACATTTAAGATTCTGGAGTTTAAGATTCATATTAAATCAAATGCTGTGTTATCACTTCATTAATCAACTGGAGGCTGTAAAGTTTAACACAGAGGACTAAACTTGATGTTTCTGGTTTTTCTACCACATGGACTGAAGTCAGACTTGTGTGCTGTGATGTGTT
This sequence comes from Diplodus sargus, assembly GCA_903131615.1. Classification (NCBI taxonomy): domain Eukaryota; kingdom Metazoa; phylum Chordata; class Actinopteri; order Spariformes; family Sparidae; genus Diplodus; species Diplodus sargus. The sequence continues at coordinate 313,579 of CAEMYA010000250.1, read as the reverse complement.
GAACACATTAGTCATCAGTAAACGTCTTTGTTTAATCCTGATGATGATGTTTTAAAAATGACGCAGTTCAACGTGTTAGTATTCGTTCTCTTAGTGGTTTCACTCACTCAGTTCTGTCCTCAGCTTGTGGAGATCGAAGCCATGAGCCTCCTAAACAATAAAGTAAAAGATTTAAAGTCAGAGAAGAAGCTTTGTTTTCAGAACTCCCCGTGTTCCTGTGATCAGAACCGTCAAGGACGTCGTCAGTGTCGCGTCAGACAAGAATCATTTCAGGCCCGTTGAGCAGAAACTACAGTGTGTGTTGTTGTACCTTCATGTGTGTGTAGATCTGGTCCATCGTCTCTGACTGATGATCACAGAACAGACACACAGCAGACACTGGGTGAGCCTGCCAGTCCGACCAATCACTGTGGACCACACAGAGACGTCAGACAGCCGAAGACGAGAGGTGACTCAAACGTTTCACACATGAGATACGACAGAACTAACGTCTGCGTCGTGTCAGAAACAGTCAGCCGCTCACTGTAAATCCTCCTCACAGGAGATAAATCAGACTTTACACTGAGAGTCAGTAAAATCAGCTGTTTTGGCCTCCGGCTGATGTTTCCCGACCTTTCTGCTTCCTGCTGAGATACTCACTCATCCTCATCGTCCACCAGCTCGCGGTCGTCCTCACTCTGCACTTCCTCCCACGTCTTCCCGAGCTCCTGACAGCAGAGACAGACGGTGAAGACAGAAACCTCCTGACGCTCCACACAACAAACATCTACTGCTCAATCTGTTCCTCTGTTAGATCGACATCACACCTGACAAATTATTAACTGTTCTATTGACATTTAACAAGTTCAGCTTCTCAAATGTGAGCAGTTGGAGTTTTTACTCGCTAGAAACACTTTGAAAAAGCACAAATCTGATCTTACAACTGTATGAAACATCTAATATGACCTTCTATCACATGAGAAGTAGTGTTTTGTTTTTTGGAAGTAAGGTCCACTAACTGGGTTGAAGCAGAATATTCTGGTTGAAGTCTCACCAGGTAGTTGATGACGTAGAAGCGGTCGTACTCGTGGTTGCTGGCGTTGATGCGGCGGTGAGCTTTCTTCCTCATGTGATCCTTCAGTGTGATTTTATCTCTGAAGGTTTTCTCACAGTACAAACACTGCAGACTGACGGGAGGACACACAATCACAGTTAGCACCGACTGAAAGTCGTCGGGTCGGTTCGTTTATGGTAGAAGCTGGTCAAAGTTTTTTAAATCTCATATTAAACGAGATGTTGTGAGGTTGTTGTGATCATCAGTCTGTTCTCTCACTTGTCCAGTTTGCTCTGCAGAGTCTCCAGAAACTGTTTGCAGTAGACGATGTTGTCCGGCAGTCCGATGCTGAAGGAATGTTCTCGGGCCATGTGGTTCAGCAGAGACGACCTGAAAACAGACAGGTGGGAGATTTTTTTTATTCACATGTATCTCTGAGTAGAGCTGAGAAACACATCGATATCAGACCTCAGGTTTTAGTGTTTTTTGTAATTTGTTCACAATAAAAAAATTGAAAAACAAACATTTTAATCCTTTATAACGCTGCTAAACATTTCCAGCATCACAAAAAACTTTTTTACAGTTCCTCATGAGGACCACATATATATATATATATCGATATCATACTGTGAGACTAGATTTCAGATCTTGTTATATGGTGATGTGACATCAGTGGCTGGTTTTAGTGTTTTTATGGAATTTGTTAATAATCAAACATTTTAATACTTTATAACGCTGCAAAACATTTCCAGCATCACACAGAACTTTTTACAGCTCTTCATGAGGACCATAAAATATGTTTTTATAAGCAAGTAATGATGTAGTTACATTTTCCTTTGAAATACACGACTTCAGTGACGACTTTAATATAATATCTGTGATTCTAACCTTATTAAAGTTTATTAAAGTGTAAAGTCCTAAAACGCTGCTGGTCTCATCATGGACGGCTTAAAAACAAATGATCAAAATCAATGCAGCAGAATCACATTTTTTATTCTACGCATTCTTCTTCCTTTTGGGAAACCCAGCGCCAACATTACCCACAATGCAACTCTTGAACTCATGAAACATGCTGAGCGACCGGCTCTCCGGCTTTAGTCCGGTGTTCCGTGTGTTGTACCTGTTTCCTGTGAACTCGTCGCTGCAGAACATGCAGACGTGATGGAAGCTGCTGTCGTCTCTCTCCGCCTGCTGCTGCTCCAACACCTCCTCCTGTGGAGGACCAACGCCGTCAGACAAACACCACAGAGGAAGATCAACAACGCCAACTCTCGTTGTGGCTGAGATATTGTGAGTGTGAAGGAACAGACAGACAGAACCACAGTCTCTCATTTAACTGGAGAAACCTGTAAAAGGAATCTGGTGAACTTTGGTTTGGATTGTGTCGTCTTACAAAATGTGTTTCAGCTTTTAAATTCATGTCAGCAGGTCAGAAAATGACAGCAGAGTTCTACATGGCGCCAAGATGAGGCTGATGTTGGATTTGGTGTCAGATCTCACCAGTCGTTTCTGTTGGAGTCTCTCTCGGAGGATTCGGTCCTCTGGAAGGACGTCACACAGCAGGAAGTAGTCCTCCTGCTTCTCTGTGAGAGCAAACAGGAGGACGAGCTTTAAATCAGACATATGTTATAATATGTGCATCGTTACGCAGCTTCTCTTCAGGAAGATGAAGTCTGTGTCTTTGAACAGCTTTTTTTGTGCTAGTCCATCATATCTAATACCTGCCAATCTAAGAGTTACAGGAAGTTTAATGTTTTGTGAAAGCACAGCTGACTAATCCGGATCATCTCACAGCTTGCTGGTTACTGAACGTCTGCAGTGGTGGATCGGAACCGTTTGTGTGTGTAAATGTCTGTAAGGTTCCTCAGAAGAAGTTCTGTGGCTGTGAACTCACCGACAGGTCCGGTGGAGTTTGTCTTGATCACGCTGCAGAAATCTGTGACCGGCTGCTCCAGGAATCTGCCCCTCCAGTACAACATGTACCTGGTGGAACAGGAAACACATCAGAAGAGCATCAGACTCACTTCACCTGCAGCAGGACGGCGGACGATTCGGCAACCAGCTTCATACTTTGGGAGGTCTGCGATGAGTCTGACGTCTGCGATGACCAGCTTGTGCTCCAGCAGCAGGTGTTTGAGGAGGAGGTCTTTCTGCAGCAGGGGGACGGACTCGGGGCAGAACAGGCACACCAGCAGCTCTGAGCCGGGCCCCTCAGGACTGGGAGCACTGGGGCCATCAGCTGGCTGCTCTGGGAAACACAGCGGCTCCAGTATACTGTCCTGACCTGAGCACACACACACACACACACACACACACACACACACAGGTAGACAGTGACAGACAGGTGTTACACTCTTAATTTAACACATTAACAGGTTGTAACATGAGTGAGAATTAATTATAATCTGTCATTAAAACAGCAGGTGAGTCACTGTGGTTCCAGCAGGAGGTTAGCCTGTTAGCATAGCCGGCTAGCTGCTAACTGTTTAGCTTCATTACAGAGTAAACAGCTCGCGCCTGTTTCAGCTACATGAATGTCCGACAGACTCTGAGTTTGTTTACAGACGAACAATCCGCTCCGAGCAGGAAACGGCCTCATTAACGCCGCTGACAGCTTTTAGAAACTCAACATACCGTCTTTCCTCCCGTCGCAGGCGGCCATCTTGAGTGTCATGTGGTGAAAACAGCCGCGAACGGACCAATCAGAGGTGGGAAAATGATATGCTGCTTTCAGGGACGTCAGGTAAAACGCAAACGCGCCACGGTGCGTTTAAGTGTTTTGAAGCATCATCAAATCTCGTGTTGTTATATGTTCAGAATGTAGATTATTATTCAAACAGTGTTTTCTTTAGGTACAATATGACTGACAAGATAAATCCGGGTTAAAGTTTTTATTTTGTTAGAAGTTTTCAAACAATCAAAGTTGATTAAAGAAGATCAAATAGATGAGTTAGTGGAGCGTTTGCATGACAGTTGAATGTGGTTGAATGCTGGAATTTGTTCGCCTCTACACTCAGACTCTCCCACAGTGGCTGACCTCCTCTCTGCCCTCTGAACCTCTGAACATGTCCCTGAAGGCATCATGTAAAATGTCCCTGTTCGTTCTCCTGTATGATCTACTCATCCTCAGCAGCAATAGTAAAGGAAACACTGACAAGGCTGGATGAAAACATTAAGGGACAACTAACTCGACTAAACACATTATTATAAGTCTGTGGAAACACAGTGAATCTGAGGATCTTGGGCGTCCTGTGGTTCTGGACACAGAGGATCTAAAAGTTGGTGATCAGCTGATTAAAGGTTCTGTTCGTGTTCACACTGTAAGTTTCTCTCAGTAAAGTGTGTGTTACTGAACATTAACCACCAGGTGGCACAAACAGCCCAGAGTTCATCGTCCTGCAGCCACTCGGTGTTTCCTTAAAATGTCACTTTGTTGTTTCTCCAAACAAACATGATTAAGTCCTTTAGTCTGTCTTCATGCTGCTAGATGTTAGAAATATACAGTACATCAATAATATGAGCAGAATTGTTGATGTTATTGTTAAACACACTTCTTCAAATTATCACCAACATTATGTCAACCAGTGAAATAACTCGATTTACTAAAATACTTTATATTTCTACTAAAGTTTGAAGACAAATGTTTTACTTCACTTCATGTTTAACACTGACATCTTAGACATTACAGTGCAAATTATATTATTATTATTATTATTAGTAGTAGTACTATATATATATATACAAACATTTTAAAATAAAGCAGTTTTTGAGATGCTGCTATTGTTATTGTGAAAATCAAAAAGTAGTTTATGTTGATTATAACAGTGAATATAATGAGTCTGAGTGAGATATTGTCCACTTTAAAGACACAGGATCTTCTGCCTGTAGTGTAGTTATCTCTACAGGTGCAAAGGTGAATCTTGTTGACAACATTTAAGACTTCACTAAAATTCATATCCGCCAACATTAGGCGCTGAAAAATATGGAGATTTTGTAAATGTCAGTGATGTGTGAGCACAAACAGCCATTCAGCACAGATACTGTTCATAACATTATACTAATAAAATCAATCAGTGTTGTAATAAGTAGAACGATACATATATACAGCATATTTATACGTGTGTATAATCTGTTTACTGTACAGCAGGTTGGTTATTTTAATCTGTTATATAAAGTAAATTAATCCATTGAAGAATTACTTCAGTTCAGATGTGATCTGCAAAGTAACTAGTTATTAAATGATGAAATAAATGTAGTGGAGTAAAAACAATGACAACATTTGTCTCCAGAATGAAGCCGTGTGGAAGTATAACGTTTGAATATGAAAAGTACAAGTAAATCAAAACTGTACTTGAGTAAATGTAGATTTAAAAAGGAACAATTCATCTAAATGTGAATATCATGTAATGAAGGAACATCAGAGGAATAAAAGCACGACATGTCCTTCAGAAATAACAAGTTCATCTTTCTGTTTGTTCATTAATGTGCTGATTAAAATGAGATGAAACCTTTAAATCCTCTGAAGTCTCCATCCATCCTCTCTCTCCCTCTCCCTCTCTCTCTCCCTCTCCCT
>CAEMYA010000250.1:277942-295600 GCA_903131615.1 Diplodus sargus | reverse complement strand
CTCCTCCTCTCTCCTCCTCCTCCTCCTCCTCCTCCTCCTCCTCCTCCTCTGCCACAGCTCTCGCTCTTTAAAGTCAAACTTGTTTGTAGGTCAGGACTTTTTTACACGGCTCCCCGTCTGCTTCCCCTGCAAAGCCCAGAACTGCTGCCGAGGCAGAAGTGGAGCTGGTTTGGGGGAAATCTCGCAGCGGCCGGCTGTAATCAGCGTCCCCGCTGCCTCGCTGCATCCTCCCTGTGGATTTATCGGTCTGGAAAAGCTTTGGAACACCAACATTAGTCACCGGCTGAGATGGAGTCCAGCCCAGAGACCCAGAAATTCAATTCTAGCAATCGGAGCAAAAGCACACCACAACGTCTCGGCTTGATCGTGGCTGATATGCTGACCTGAGGTCTGCCTCGGGGCTCTGCGCTCACTGAATCTGATATTTATACCTTCTGTATCTGGCTCATCTGAATAAATTGGAAATGGTTAGTGGAATTGGGTTTGTTGAACTCCTGACAGATCTCCGAGGAGCTCCTCCTCGACATAAAGAGGCCTCCTCGTCCTGAGCCGACATGGAGCGCTGCTCTTTAACTTCAGTCTGCTCTTTTATGGCTCTGATATAAAAGCAGGAGCTCGTCTATCTGCGCCTGTCGCAGTCTAATAACTCCCAATAAGAGTTTGTTTATGATAACCTGTCTGGTCTGTTGGTGGACCTTGTTACAGAGCCGCTGCTGCATATTGAGCGCCGGCATGAATAACAATGGTGAGAGAGAGAGATGTGCTGCATTAACTCGTTTGTCACTGTGTCGACAATATTAATGCCTTTCCTGCAGACTTGATGCAGACCGCTCTCCCAGCGGAGCGCACGCTAATGTGCTGGAGTGCCGTTGTCATCACGCCATAAACAAAGAGGGGCAGCCGGCTGATCCAGGAGCAGTGGAACTACAACCTGCATCGGTCAGATCACAGAGAACCGGAGGGTTTCTGAAAAGGTCCTTGATTATCTCTCCTCCTTTTTCTCCTCATGCTTTCATTTCAGTCGCTCGTCCTCCTCATGGAGGGAAGCGGAGCTTTGATGGTGCTGATCTGCCCTCTGACCTCTGAATCACCGCCCACACGTTTGATTTTTCAGTGATTCAGGTAGCCGTGTTGCTGAGTCGCTGACGGCCGTATCAGCTCATGATGCTTCGTCACGTCATGTTGTGTCTTCTAGAGATGCAGACGAACCCGTCAGTCTCTGTGTGGCTGCGTCCAAACATCTGGACTTCACTGCACTTACAGAGCTGAGGACTCATGCACAGGATGCGAGTCTTGAACGCGGTCCAACAAACCCACAATCTATCCGGTCCACGACTTCCAGAGGATCCACCTGGAGAGAAGACTTCACCAGACTCTAACTGTCCACAGTTCATTGTGATACTGTTGTAGAACTTATGATGGAGGTGTAAACCAGTGGACTGAGCTTGTTCCACCCGACCACCCACCTCCTCCTGATGCTCTTATATGACGTCACCTGACTTCCTCCTTTGCTGCTGTAATAATAACTACAACCACTCGAGGTCGTCGCTTCACGACAAACGTCGGTGTGAGTCGTAATAATCTGCTCTCACAGTCGACTCGTGTGTCTGTTGGTAAAACGTGCAGCTGTCGGAGAGACAAGCAAAGGTTTAGTGCTGACTGTGTGCAGGAATTGATTATTGATCGATCTGATTCTTATAGGAAATGATAACATCTTCCTGTGTGAATCTCACATCACATCTGTTGTTTGTCTGAGTGAGAAACTTTAACCAAGCTGACGGCAGATGAAACTGTTGGTCGAACGATATTAAAATGACAATTTTTCCAATAACTCATTTGGCTGATTAATTAAGCAGTTAATGTCTCGCCAATCAATATGTCTTAATCTAAATGAAAAGGTTAAACATCTGCTGGTTGCAGCTTATAGATGTTGGGACGTTCCTGTGTTTGTTTCCTATAATTCTGTTGTTTTTTGTTCCAATTAAATCAGCAAATTAACATTTTTAAAGGTTTCACACGTTAGAATTAGACAATAAAAGGGGATTTAGTTGTTTTCATGTGCTGAAGCTTCTGTCAGAACTGTAAACTGTCTCACACGTCGACGTTGTGGAGTCACGGTGAGTTTGTCGGCAGTAAAACTCTTTTTTTTAAAGATAAAAGCCTGAAAGAAGAAGTATTTTCGGGTGTCTTAATGTATCATGTTGTGGACATTTAGCTAACAAGGTGAGAGATTTTTCATTTCTCTGTGACTTTGAAGCCGGACCTGCTGTGTCAGCCACATCGTTTTCAGCGTGCCGACAGGAAACTGCAGGAACAAGGTCGTTCTGGCGCGAGCGCTGCGGGGCTGCGAGGCGTCGGCGCTGAAACGACTCGGCTGTAAAAGTGAGCGGAAACCTTGAAGCTCCACGTCGAGCTTCCTCTGATGATACACTTGTTCTCTGTGAGTGGAATTATGCGGCGAGCTGTATGGAAGTGTAATGGCAATATGTTCGTGTCAGGACGGATTGTTATGCCAGAACAGATTTTCTGCTCCGGCGCTGGAGTTTCCTCCCTGCAGCACATGGCGGGTAACTGATGTCTAACAACGCCCGGCGGCGGCAGATCACCGTGTTTAATAGGACGTAACGTACACTGAGGCCGGAGCTCTGTGTCAGTGTGTGATCATACATCTCTGTGTGTGTGTTGGTGTATCTGTGAGGTTTACAGCAGTTTTATTATTAGATGGCGGTAAAACAACTAGAAACCAGCAGACGAAGGTTTCCAGACTCTGCACGTTGTTTCAGGAACCAACCAGATTCAGATTAATGCTTCAGGCTGGAGAGAAGAAGTCCTCTCTTCTCTCAGTGCTGATGGAAGTCAGGTGAAGTGTCGGAGTCCACACAACGTTTCTGGAGCTTCACAGTGAAATAGCTGCAGCCAAACAACAAAACCAAACGGCTCCGTGCAGTTTGTCTGGTGTAACGTCAGAGATCTCAGACTGACGTCATCTCGATGTGTCGGCGAGTCGTTCACACGTCAAACCGGGTTCACATGAACACTTTCATCTTAGCAGCAGTGAAGATTTCTGCTGGAAAGGGTTTTAAATCATGTTCTCAGATCAGATTTTTGACCCTCTGCAGACTTTGATGAGACTGAACAAGCTGTTTGGAGCCAGTTTATGTTTTTTTCACCAGCTGCTCACTAATTTGTAAATGTGTTGGACTCAAGATTTCCACGCAGTGTTTCCAACAGGACAGAAACAGACAGTCGGCATCCCGTCACGTTCAGGTCCAAAGTGTCGGCGTCTTTACTGGAAACATTCAGACTTCTTTCCTGACAATAATTAAAGATGTCGCTCTGCACGTGTCTGTCCGACGGTCGGCAGTCGTGCTGCAGAGAATCACATCATCAGGAGGAGCTGTAACACTTCACGGCTGTGGTGATGGACTACAGACGGGGAACCCGTGGGGGGGTGCGCTGTGGTTTTGATGATGTTTCATTTGAAGTGTTGTGATGCGGAGGTAATGGCTGTAGCAGATCTCCAGAGTGAGGACAGTGGTCGTCCAGACGAGGCCGTTAGCTGTTTGCTGAAGGCAGCGGTGCATGTCTGCTGCCGCTGCTGCCGGCTGGTCGCTCATTTCACGCCTGTCTGGGCTTCCTGGAGCGCGCTGTGAAAAGCAGAGTGGATGAAAAACTCTGTCTGGGGAGAAGAGGCGCGGCGTGATGTGTTTTCTGTGCCCGGCCGTCAAACCTGCGGTGAAAATTGACAGGAGGAGCGCTGCTTTTTGTGCCGCCTGACTTCCTGTATGTTGCAGTCAGAAAGGCTCACGCTGTGATTAAGCTCCATCATTGCATGAGTGAGACGATACGTGGAGGAAACTGTCCGCTTATTGGAAAAGGATGTTATGTATTCTAACACGATGGAGTGTGAGTGGGTGCGGAGGCCTTCAGGGCTCCAGAGGGAGTCGACCAAGGTCAGCTGATGATGAGCAGAGAAAGTTTTAGATGATTTAATGTTCTTGTTGTCAGGAAACTGATGACGCTCAGATCAGATGTTTCTCCTCCAGAGCGCTTCCAGGACTCTTGTCTGTGCTGGCAGCAGCTGGAAACAGCTGGAGCGCTCAAAGAAATGGAAATGTGAACGTGTGCAGCTCACTGACAGCCGGGCGAGCTGCTGAGGAAGCTCATGTGATCCGCTCAAAAGCTCCAGAACAGCTGCAGCATGGGTCTGTTGCTGAGGCGGTTTGGCTGCTGGATCAAGAACTGACAACATCTGGATAAAGACAGTCTGTATTAATGAGAGCAGGGATCAACAGCACCGCAGGATCTTCTGATATTTGAGGCATTAGTGACATTTTAGATGCTTTTTCCAGCTGGAAGAGAAACAACACAACTGTGTTCACTGTGTTCACGGCTCGAACACACAACACGACTCTCTGTGTCGTAGTCGGGAGTCTCACAGTCGTCGTGGTTTTCACGCTACATGACTGACCAGCGACACACGACCAGATCACAGACGTACAAGTTGTTTGTGCAGTGAAAGAAAACACACATTCAGTTTGTTTTGATGGTTTTCTTAAAGTAAAGGTCCGTCTTCACTCAGCACTCTGATGCCTGAAGAACTGTCGGTCGCTAGTCCGCAATGACTGTGAACTCCTGAAGAGATTCAGGACAAAATCCAGAAAAGAGTCCTTGTTCTATTATAAGTCAGCAGGTTAACAGACCTGCATGCAGCTCTGAGAACATGAGACGTATCAGGATGCAGCGAGAAACAAACAAAGAATTTATATTAGAAAGACAAACGTTCCTCATTTAAACCTCTCAGACTCCGACTGGCCTGAAAAGGTCTCGATTTTTAACCTTCTGATGAGAAGAAACAACTTCACAAGCTTTGAACAATTGATTTCTATTTGAAGTCCAGAAATACTCACAACACTGATCCCACGTCTGCTGTTTCCTGGTGCCGGAGTTTGCTCCTGTGAATGTTTCTCTCGGGTTTCTGAGCCGTAATTGTCGTCTGTTCTCACGTTTCCTCTGATCTCTCTCCTCTCTGTAGTCGTCTGTTGCCCTCCTGCTGCTGCATCGACCTGCTCCCCTCACAGAGATCAATAAAGTTTAATCCAACATGGTCTGATCTAATCTGAGCTGTTTAGCTTCCTGTGTGTCGTCACAGTTCTGACATGCTGCTTTCCTGTTTCCTGTGCAGGTGATGGCTCAGCAGGCGACGGCAGGGAGGCGCTACCTGCGTGCGTTCGTCAGCGGCTTCTTCGTCGCTGTTCCCGTCACCGTCACCGTCCTCGATCGATTCGCCTACGTGGCTCGAGTGGAAGGAGCGTCGATGCAGGTGAGACGTGACAGAGCATCCACCAATCAGAGCGTCCTGTGACTGATCTGAGGTCAGCAGGGAGACAGTTCTTCATCTCAAACCAATGATAACAAAAGACATGAAGCTGAGACATGAAGTTAAACCTGTTGGAGAACACAAACACTCTTTTACTATCATTGAATCTTTTGTTCTGATCCGCTCGGTGAACGACCCGCTCAGCGCAGCAGCAGACTGAAGAGGAAACACTGTAAAAACAAACAAGCGCCCGTCGGGTTTTGACCGAGTTGGTTTGCTGTCGTGCAGCTTTTCCTCCCCGACGTTTGTTGCATTATGCATAAAACAATCTGCTCTCTATTTTTAATGAGCATGAATATTAAAGCGGCATGTTGCTCTTTGGTTCATGCTGTATATTCATGTAGCTGTGTATGTCGGGTCAGCACGCCGACCTCAGCGAGAGCTTCTGAGGAGTTTGAGTCTCTGATCAGAACTTCTGAAATCATTAAAGCAACGAGTGAACAACAGCTGCCGCGCTGAGTGAGACGTCGACACTGTGAATCCTGGAGGTGGAGCTCCGTCACGCGGCTCCGGGCCTGGGTCGGTTCTGTCTCTATCGTCTGTCTGGTCCAATCAGACGTGGCTGGTATTAAAAGGTAAACACTGAGTGACCCCAGCAGCGACACGCAGCCGGCTGCTGCTGGATGCTATCTTGTTTGCGAGACATCAAAATATTCCCATGATGCCGTCTGACAGCACATCCGGTGAAAGATCTGGTGATTCTGATCCGGCTGCGCTCCGTCTGTTTTCTGTGTGGTATTAAACACTAATGATCAGTGTGTGTTGGTTCAGACAGTGAAGGTGATAAACAGCCGACGTCTCTACAGGTTAAAGACACACCTGTGTGATCGCAGCTCTGGGGACGAACATCTCCACAGCTGTCAGACGGAAGATGAGGTGATTCTGTAGAGGCTTATGAAAAAAACACTTTCCATTCAGCGTCGTGTCAAAACTTAAATTAACAGCATTTTCCTGTTGGAACACCACGATGTCTGTAAATAAGATAATTTAAGACTCTTTCTATTGTGAATTTTTGATCCATGGAGGTTTTGTTTTTGTAAAAGCAGAGAAAAGTGATTAAAAACTTTTTGTCATCGTCAACAACAACTCACTGAGACAAAATGCAGTTTTATGCGTCGCAGATATTTATGATCATCATCAAGCTCGTTAACTTCTGCTGTTATTTTAACTGTAACATTTATCTACAATATAAACCACCAGGGTCCGACCCAACTAACACTCCTGTGCTGATTACTTCATGTTCTGTGTTGCTTCGTTAGCGTCTGACAGCAACATCCAGCTGGTTTCAAATGAAACTCTCACCAAAATGCAACCGGGGCTTTTTTTGTCAACGAAAGAGGCACTTTTAAGATTTAAGAAGCATCAAAATCTCTATGTTTAAAACACTAAGAAGACTCGACACAACATGAAACTTTGCTCGTAGTATCACCAGGGTCTCTACACATGAACACGAGCATTGAGAACATTGTTTGTGTACACAGAGTTACTAAAAAGAAGGTTTTTGAACTTCACGTTAGCAGCAGCTTGTTCCGCTCGCCGCCGTCCTGCCAGTGGAGAAGAGTCGATCTCAGAATGTGACGTAACCTGGAGGACAGTTAAGGTGGAACGCTCCTCAAGCTCAGTTCCATATAAATGCAGGATAATTTGTTGTTTTGTTGTTAGTGAGAAACAATATTGACCTTGAAGTTGAAAAAGGAGCCTCACATAAGAAACAATACTAACATCAAAAGCCGGAAAAGTCCTGTGAGATCTGACGTGGATAGATGTTGCTGGAAGACAGAAGTTCCACCTTAACTGTCCTCCAGGTTACGTCACATTCTGAGATCAACACGAAACACATTAAATGTTGTTTTTGTACCAATTTAACACACAAGGTGTAACATGATGTCAAGAGCAGGTGGATTCATTTGCTGTTCTGCAGCGTTTCCTCGAAGTCAGAACGGTTGATTGTTTAGAGACGTTTCAGCAGCAGGAAACACACGCGCTCACACACACACACACACACACACACACACACACACACACACACACACACACACACAGGGCTTGGGTTGTTGTCATGGCGACAGTGTGTTCTGGGCTCCAGGCTGCTGATGAATACGTTCGCTCTGACTTCTTCATTCACGTCAGATAACAAGACGATCGTCTCAGCTGAGATCCATAAATGTAAATGAATCTTATCGTTTGTGGTTATGAGCTGCAGGAGAGGAGCTGCACATTCTGTTAACGTCTTTATTTAATCGCCTCCTGTGGTTGTTTTTAATTATTTTCATCTGCAGTCGGGTCTGAAAGTCTGAGACCTCGAGTCAAATAGTTCTGATCTTTGTATTTAATTACAAATGATAACATCAGTTTAACAGCGTGAGTGAAAAGTTGAACAGTTGAAAACTATTTGAAATGTGAAAGTAACAAAGAACCTGTTGGCGTCCTGACGGCTCACAGCTGGCAGCCGATATATAATCTGAGGGAAGCGGACATTAAAAAATAACGAGTGCTCAAACGGTTTTAAGCCAACATTCACTATGTCCGCGATGTAAAGTGTGACATCACTGACCCTCCGTGGTGAGTTCAAGGCTGCGTGTTTCTGCCAGTTCGTCTTCTGCGGCTCCGCTCGTCTGGAATAACTCGGCTGCTGAGTTTAGTCGAGAGGCCGCGACGTAACGCGGATCAGATGCTTTCAGCAGGTGATGAAAACGCCACCGAATAGAGCTGCAAGTGTTTGAGCTCCTGCTACTGACACTAATCTGTCACTTGGACTTATCAGGAAATAGACTTTTATCACCATCGCTGTGATATTCAGGCACTCATTTCTCAGCCCGCCTCCAGCGTTCGCCCTCGTTTCCCTCCTGAGAAGAGGACGACTGCTGATGTGTATCTAGTCAATCTGTCAGAGAATCAAGCTTGATGTGTTCATGGTCTCATGGTGTGCTCACTTTGGCTCTGCCTGGTCGTGCTTTAAGACAACGGATCCAGTTTCTGTGAAGTGTTGTAGAGTTCCTTAGAAACCTTCAGTCGTGATTTAACGCTGAGAAAGATTCTCTTTACCTCTAGAAGGTATTTGACCAGCAAATGAGCGCGGTGGTTAACGCTGTTGGAAGGAGGACGGCTAAGACGGTTAATGGGTTCCTCTGAATCGTCTGTAGGTGTGAGCGTGAATGGTTGTCTGTCACTGAATGTCAGTCCTGTGATAACCGACAACACTCGCCCGGCGTCGGCACGGACCGGTTCCAGCCCCTCTGTGACCCCGAAAGTGGTTTAATCTTTGTGGTTATTTTGAGGTTTGCGTGACTCTTTCAGAGACTAAATCTTCTTCCTCAGTTTCAGTTTGTGGCTGCACTGAATAACGATCATGTAGCTGTGCATCATTTCCTCAGTATTTTAAGATATTGATTTAGAATGCAGTTCTGTGCGTTGCAGCGACGCTCGGCTCTGCAGCATGTGTAACGCTGGATCCACAGTCGGGTCGGGTCGGGTCGGGTCGGGTCGGCAACATTCAGGAGGTTAAATCTTCCCCCTCAGCTCAGTGTTTATTCTGCTGTCGTTTCTCTGGAAACTTTTCTCTTTAATTCTCAGAGTTTGTCAAACTGTTGCATCATCGTCTCTGTGAAAACTAAACGAATGATCAGACGGAGTCACACTCAGTGTTTCCACATGAATCCAGCCTCGCCGCAGCAGGAGCTTCAGAAACAAACCAGCATGTAATATGACGGCGAGGGAAGCTGATGAAGTATCCGACTCCATCTGATAAACTCGCAGGCTGACGGCGCTCACGGGGATATTTATTTCGGGGCCGACAGATAAGAGAGATCCTGTCAGTTAGCAGGCAAGCGTGAAATGGCCCGCGCACATCCCGTTTAATGAAACAGTCGCCGTGTCTCTGGATGTCGGTGTGAGTGGTCACGCGTGGATCCGCCGACGAAGTGACACAAACAGAATCACAAGAACAACAACCGTTTACATCGAGTCGCGGCGTGATAGAGCTGTCATGGCCGACACGCTTGTTCAGAGTTCTGTTTAACGCGGGAACAATGAAAGTTTATATGAAGCGTTTTCTCATGCGGAGAAGGAAACAATCCCAAACTCTCTTATAGAGACAACGAGGGTGAAAAATGAACTTCACGCTCGCTCTGAAGTTGAAGGGAAACTGAAACTCTGCTGGTTTTTGCCTGATTAATTACAAAGTCTGTAATAATGTCAACAGAGCCGGAACACTTCCTGTCTGTGAGGATATCAGAAAGTTAACAGAAGATTTAATGCTACCATGATGAAATCCATCAACACACAAAAACGTTTGGTCCTTTAAGGTCCTTAAAGGTCCTTAAAGGCTACAACTGGTCCAAGTGATTAACTGGACCAACAGAAGAGTTCTGTCAGATCTGCTGCTGGTCACAGAACATCTCCACTTTCTGGATCCTCACACAGAAGTTTGGTTTTAGCATCATTAAGGTTCAAGGAGACTCCAACATCACGAATATATATGTGTGTGTGTGTGTGTGTGTGTGCAGCCCTTCCTGAACCCAGATGGCGGGTCGGACTGTGACGTGGTCCTGCTGAACCGCTGGAGTGTGAGGAACTACCAGGTCCAACGAGGCGACATCGTCTCCGTCATGTGAGTAACCTGAAGAACCCCGCAATCGTTTTCTTTACTGAACACAACGTGAAGCACTGACGGATGGTTTTAATGACGGAGGGTCATTAGCTGTCAGTAGCAGTCTGTGGCTGTGTCTCAGCTCAGGTCTGCATCCTTCAGAGGAGCATTTGAAGGCCAGTTATGTCACAACGCCACGTGAAGGCTGTCCCAGTCTGAAGGCTCCTCCAGATGCTCCTTCTTCTCCTGTTTCTGGAGGATCCTTCGTGGCCTCACATATCCCAAGATTCTTTGCACGCCCGAAAAAGATGGAAAGAGAGAAAATGGCGACATCACGTGGTGTAGATCGTCACTTCCTGGGCGGCAGAAATCATGACGTAAGAGTGAAACATCAGGTAACGCAACCAGGAAATGCTCCAAAAACTAGACCGTCCCATTTAGACAGCTGTAGCTCAGTAGGTAATCAGAAGGTCACTGGTTCGAATCCCGGCTCCCCCCAGCTGTCGAAGTGTCCTTGAGCAAGATGCTGAACCCTCCTGATGAGCAGTTGGCGCCTCCGCCATTAGTGTATGAATGTGTGTGTGCTTTGAGCGGTCAGTAGACCGGAAAAGTGCTATAAAAATGCAGGACCATTCACCATTTAACAACGGCTGACGCGGTTAACGAGGTCTCTCTGAAGGACTCGCCTTCAAAGACCACAGAGGCCTTCAGAGGACGCAGACCCTGAACTGAGACACAGCACCTGATGTTTCTTCTTTCTGTTCACGAGCTGCACAACTGTCCAGATACAAAATCACACTGATCTAAGACATCACAACCACCTCAGTGATGAGGAGAGTAAATGATGCACATGTTTGCATGTATATACTGTATGATCATCAGCCTGGTTGATTATCAGATTCAGTCATTTGTTTTATCTGATTTCCAATAAAATGAATAATTTATATGATTTTAAAATGTGCTACTTTGGCTCAGATGCAAAGTAACGACAGTTAAAAAGTCGGTGTAGTGGAGTAAAGAGAACAATATGAGACGGAAGTATAAAGTAGCAGACACTGAAAATACTCAAGTAAAAGTACAATTACCTCAGAATAAGAAGCAGAAGCTGTACTTCCTGTTTACACAGTGACTGTCCACCTGTTCTCTCTTGGTTTCTCTCCGTTTCTCTCCGTCAGCGTCTGCTTTTTCTTTGGAAGTGTAGTTTTGTTCATCGTCACCTGCAGATCGTGACCGGGGAGAACGATTCCTCTTCCTGTTCCTGTTGAGCCACAACATTTCCTTTCGACCTTCATGAGTTTTTACCTGTGAGTGAAATTAAAGCACATGACGTCGTCTGTGGCCAGTTTAAGTTCAGCACTGGAGTAAATAGTTAAGTTCCACTGGTTTGTCTGTCGCCATGACGACTGATCACTGACATCATGCTCAGGAAGTTTTTTTAAAGCTCAAACTTAAACAGGATTGTAAATATATATTTTGTACATTTTGCAGTCAGTCGTTCTCTCCATATAATGAATCTCTGATTGTTTCATGCCAGCTGTTTTCTGTGGCTGGATTAAAATCTTTTGGTACCGGTCCAGTTTTCAGTTCTGTGTCACGGTGCAGTAGAACCACAGGTGATTGTTCTCCGTCCGTCAGACAGCCAACACATGATCGACGCTGTGGAACGTCACGACGTCACGACACGTACCAAATACCAGATGATGAAATCAGATAAATAAGTGAACAGAACTAACAACTGAGATCCGTCTGATGAACGTGTTCTAACACAGTTATATTTATAAATGACAGCTGGAACAATCGGACCGGTCTGTGTCCGGCCTCGTGGCTGCAGAGAGACGACTGATTTATGTAAATAATATCTTTTTTTTGTCAAGCTGTCAACAAACAGTTGGTGTGCAGCAGTGATATTTCACTGTTTTCACTCTGGCGACACATGCGCTCCTTTTTTCTGTCTTTTTCAGTTTCTCCTGGTTTTGTTTCGTCTCGACGGCTTCTTGTTTTTGATGATCAAACTTGCGGATGCTTAATGACGAGTGGCGCTGCAGCAAATGCAAACAGAGCAAACAGCAGGCAGCGTTCAGGCAATCAGGAGCTTGTGGAATATTTTAGAAGAAATGTGAAGGTTTGACATGTCTGAGCGGAGACAGACGAGCTGCGGGGAAGGTGACGTCTGAACATAATTAATATCAGTGGGATTCAGCCGCAGCTGCCTGTTGCACCAACACTGTTCCTGAGGAAGTTTGGATGTAAAGGTGTGATTACTGTCGGCTCGGCCGCACTGAGTAAAGTAAAGTTTCTCTCTGCTGAAAACGTTGCTGCAGACGTCGATGGTCGATCAGTCAGAGGAGAGAAAACCACAGCGAGGTGATGTGAGAACGACCTCGTGATGCTTAAAACACTGACATTTAAAGTGTCTGCACGTCCTGCTGTCGGTTATTTCTGCTCCTCTCTTTCTCATGTAAACGATTCACTTCTGTGTGTTTGACCTCGAGCTGCTGTTGCAGCAGATTGTGTGACTGTGAGCCTGTCGGACTCACCGGTGCTGTGGGACTGAACAGTTCTGCTGTTTCTGACCGCGGTGCCGCCGACATGATTTCGTCCTGTTCAGGGTGCAGCGGCGGCCTTTGGAGCCGATATCACAAACGTTATGTCACCAACATGCTTCCAGCGCACCTGAACAGAAACCAGCTGTGAACTGAACAGTGAGATGCAAGCGGGCGATGTGGTCCGGTCACACGGTGCAGAACCACATCACAGGCTCGGCACATGACGAGCCGTCACTGCTCATTACAGGAACCTCGCCTGGGATCTGTTGCCAGTCGCTCCGTCTGAACGCGGCCCTGAAGCCTCTCAGATGTCCGACCGCGGCGCAGCCGTTCCATTAACGCTCCGTTTCTGTGAAAGTCACACGAGCTGATTCAACCTGTTCAACCCGGAGACGCCGCAGCCCCGCCGGCTGCTCCGAGACCAGCAAAGTGAGATGTCACACGAGGACACTGACAGATTTGACTGCTGCTCTGAGGGTTCGTTCGCTCCGGGAACATGCTGGAGGTTTTTACATTAGAAGTGTTTGCTGTGCAGCCTGCAGAGCACACAGGCTGGTGACAGGAGGACAAACCTACTTCCATAATTACCCCTCGATGGCAGCCGCTCTCTCTCAGGGACATCCAGTTTTATTTCTGTGGTGGAGGAGATGTTTATGAAAGTCTATTCCTGGCAATGCGGAGAGCAGACGAGCAGCTCCGAACCATAATTTAACTCCGGCGGAGGCTGAGAGGAGCGAGCACATTGCTCTCGTGTCGTGGCTGAGTTAACGAAGAGCTCCTGTCTTTGTCGGAGGGTAATGATCCGGCATCATGCAGCAGAACCGACACCGAGCATATACAGTAGAGCTCGGAGCAGGAAATGGACACAGTGGTTCTGTTACGTTCGTGTGAGCGTAGAAACACTGACAGTGAATCCATCCTCCTCCCCCTCTGAGCCTTTTGTGTGTTTGTCTTCTGATCTTCACGCCACCTGTTTACCTGGCAGCTCGCTGAAGGAGGAGATTTTTCCTCAAAGCATCAGATAGTTCAGTCGTCACCACATGAACCAGATCTGTATCAAGATGCCTCATCGCTGAGGATTTAGTTAAAAAAAAGCCCTCATTGATCTATCATCCGCCAAGAACATCGCCTCGGATTTAAATTTCAAATGTGAACGAGCTCCGCTGCAGGAGAGGCCGACTCCTGCTTATAATTGGCACTCATTTTAAAGGAAAATTGTTGAAGGGAATATGCGAGTCCACAGAGTAATATCTTATTTACAGAATGCTTCTCATTTTCAGCGCGCGCTGGAGAAGGAAAATGATTGTGTCCCTGTATTTGTGAGGCTCGTACAGAGCCGAGCGCTGCCGCCGGTGTTTGTCATGCTCTCGGTGCAGACATTACAAACTGATTGATTTTATGTTGGGCTGTGAACAGAACCATTCGCCTCTGAGCGGCCTCACAACTGATTTCTGCAAAACATCATTTCCTGCAGGATGGAGAGCAAATGTTATAAATCGCCGGCACAGGAGAGGAATCGAGTTCCCGCTCGTGGCTCGCCTGGTTTGTGTTTACGTCCAAAGGTCTGATGGCAGCCATGTTGGATCAGCAGGGGAGTTGTGTTGAAGTTTCACAGTCCATGAATATTCATCGGAAACGCTCAGAAGCCGACGGAAACCTTCAAAAGCGGCGAGCTCGTTCTTCCGCGGCTGCGTCCTGTCGCGGTCTGCTTTGAGTCGAGGATCTTAGTGACAGCAGACAAGCGTCAGTATCTCCGAGCTGCTGCCTCGCGGACGGGTGACGACGCCGAGCTCAGAGAGTGGAGCACCTTCACGCTGCCAGGTTACAGGTGTGGAGGCACAGAGGGATTAAACCTACCTGGTGACATATATCTACTCAGCATCTGTAATCTGTGCTGGACGCGAGCAGAATGTGTCCAGCTGTCTCTCTCTCCTCGTCTCTGAGACGTTAAAGCAAAGGGAAAAGAAAAACATCTGAATGTGATATGTACATTTCCTTCAGCTGTTCCTGCCTCAGCTGAAGACATCTTCTTGTTGTGCCGTCTTCTTCTACCATGCAACAGTTGAACAGTTGAAGAACTGGCACCACCTGCTGCCGGTCTTCATGCACCGAACAGTCACAAGAAAGTAGTCGATGGGAAAAAAGTCTGAATTTGCATTTTCTTATTAGATTCTCTTGATTTTTGGTGTAAATCTGCGTATTGTGACATCATCACTTAACCAGTCTGAGTCGTTCTTCCGTCCTCGGCTCCTCGATGAGTTCACCAGCAACACGAGGATAAACTTGAGCATGAATTCAACCGTAACCTGGTTCTTTTCTCACCTCGACTGCAGCGAAGAAAGTTTTAAGGTTCAGAAGTAAATCAGGAGCTAAAAGTCTTCTCCCTCGTACGAGATGCCCTGTCAGCGCCGTGTCATCCCGCCGACAGACGCTTGATTTTAATAAGTCGTGTCATTTCAGCGCGCCACAAAGACTTCCTCTCTCTCCTCGTCATTATTCCCTATTTAACAACATGCCTCCGTCTCCACAGTCTCGAGAGATCATGACAGACGGCAGAGCGTCATGTTTAGTTCGGTTTTTTAGTTGATTTTTCAAAAATGCTAAAACACACTGTGGGGGGGGAAACAACAACAGAAATGAAGAACAAACTGTTCAGGTGAGGAAACATAAAAAGCCCGTGGGGTTTCTAAAAACATCTCGAGCTGAACGAGACGACAAACAGAGGTGCAAATGACAAGAGACGCAGGAGAGACAACAAGCAGAAGCAACACGGGGAGGAAGTCAAAGGGAAAGAGTAAATGAGGCCTGTGTTTGTGTGTGGAGTCCTCAGGTAACGTCAGCTAATGGAGCAGTAATTTGCTCTGCTTCTCCAAGTGTGTGATGCGGCTGGAATAACATTTTTGTCGTCTCTCGCTGAAGAGGGCGGTGAACTCCGTGACTCCGTCTCAGAGTTTGTGATGAACAGATCTGAGTGTCGATATAGAGAAGAAACTGTCTTCAACACGGAAACATCGACGACAAATGACAGATCACCTCACGATGTCCTGGAAGAACTCTTTGCCTTCTCATGCTGAGTTTGATGACTCGTTGGGTGTCATCGACGAATCGGAGCGCAGCCTGTAGGAGCGATGATGCTGTCAGAGGAAACAGTGAAGTTGTTGCCTGCGTGCGACACACAACTCTACAACTTTGATTCAGCAGCTTCCAAGTCTGACACTTCTCGGCCACGTCTGGTCTCTTAATGTGACACATGAACATCATTAGTCTCCTCCCGGCATCATGGAGCCGTCTGGCAAAGTTACGGGTCGTGTGACGACATCCGGTTCTGTTTCTTGACTTTCCAGCGGATGTTGAGTCACATCTTGCTGTGACGTGAAACTTTGGGGTTTTCAAATCCACGTCGCTACATGACACAAAAACAAGTTATTCTCACGCTAACCGGGCCGCTAACAGGACCAACAGAAGCAAGCTAGCAGCTGTTTCTGTCTTTTGCAGGAATTTTAAAAAAGTTCCACCCGACAACATCACCGCCTGCTGTGTCACCAGGACAATCGTGAGCGTTTTGAAGAAAGACAAACGGTTCATATCACTGACAGAGCGCTGTGGAGGCGGTTCTGGTCCAACTGTATAAGCTTATGAGAAACATTTTAAACCACAGACCGATCAGGATATCCTTCCTAATGTTTTAGTTTTGATCCCTCGTGGCACAAATGACATGTTTTAAAAAATAAACAGCTCCGTCATTAAAGAACAATGATGTCATCATCATTCACGAGTCAGAAGAGCTGAATGAACCGGACTCGTCTGTGCGGCAGCAGTCATTCCCACCTGTCTCGCCACACTTTCATACAGCGTGATCACACCGCTTCACACATTTTGTCATATTTTCCCACACGGTTAAATCTGCTGTCAGTCGCCTCCTTCAACACGTTTCATAAAGAGACGGCAGCGAGGAAATGAGCGGAACGTCTCGCTGCGCCGCTGCCAGCTTTATATATTTATATCTGGTCAGTTTCCTGTTCAGCAGAGCAGGAAATGAAGCGTTCCCATCTTCTTACGGTTGAGATTTATGGCCTCGCCGGTTGCTAATTAGCTAGTAAATAATCAGGTGTAGTACAGTAAAGCAGGAGAGAGAGCAGAGGGCCCTTATCACTGCTGCTCACCCGCCCAACACAAGATTTAATGGATCCTCTCTGCAAGGGACTGTTTTAAAAAGTGTGTGTGTGTGTGTGTGTGTGTGTGTGTGTGTGTGTGTGTGTGTGTGTGTGTGTGTGTGTGTGTGTGTGTGTGTGTGTGTGTCAGGACACTTTAGCCGATGCTCGCAGCTTCACAGGACTGTTAATGAGAAGATTGATGCCGCTCTCTTTGTCCTGTACGCTAAATGTGAAGCCGGGAATTGATTAGCATAGCTTAGCATAAAGAATGAAAGGAAAGGAAAACAGCTAGCTTGGCACTGTACAAAGGTCAGAAATCCTCCCTGCTGCGGTATCGATCCTCTCGACTCGCGGCCAAAGAATCAAATAAAACGTATTTTCACCGAAATGTCAAAGTGTTCCTTGAAATTCTTTGTCGTCGAGTAACTTTCGGCTCTGAGCGACTCTTCAGCTCCAGCGGAGTCTAACGAGGATCAACACAACGTCAGAGCCGAGAGTGCTGACGGTCGCACGGCTGAGAGCTGAACAGAGACAGATGACCAGCAGCTATAGGTTAGATTTACATGAACATGATGGAGTCTGTTCTCAGCTCAGACGGGAGAGAACAGCGAGGAGTCGCTCGTCTATAAGACTTCATGTGGAATCCATGCGGGCGTCTGAAGCTAATGTCCATTAAATCGGTTTAAAGCCTCGCTGATTAAACGAGCCTGCAGAGGCTGCAGTCCTGCAGACCAGCGGCACCGAGAGGGAGACGGCCAGGTGTGTGTGCTGCTCACCTGGTGGACCCACACAACATACACACAACACACACACTAACACACCAACACATCCTCATACCTGAACTGAACCAAACTGTGATGAATCTGATGGACTGACTGGATTTAAGCTAAATAAAGAGCTAAACTCATTAGTCTCTATCTCTCTCTGCTGTGATGCATGCTGGGTAACAGGATGTGTTGGCGTTGTCTAACCAGGGTGGATGTTTCTCCT
>CAEMYA010000250.1:260181-277040 GCA_903131615.1 Diplodus sargus | reverse complement strand
CAGAACGCTCAGGTACTTTCCCCCGATAACCAACTGGACCCATCTGATGCATAATGTTCTGAAGGTCCAGCTGACGTGTTCCTGTCACAGATAACTTTATTTAGCTGGTTTGGTTCGAGACTTTACTGTAAACTAGCTCAGAAGGAAGCTCGGCTCAGTTCATGGGTTTGGACACAGAATCACACAATACTGCTCCATGAAACCCAGAACAGACCGGGCTGATGTTTGGTCTGTGAGGGAGAACAGATCTGATGATATTGGATCAGGCTTGATTTGAATAAAGGGGACTGTTGCGCCTTGGCGGAGGTATGCGCTCTACTGAGGCGGTCTTACCAAGGTGGCAGACTGCTGAACCAAACTCCATTCAAAAAACAGGTGTTTTAATGTGACAAACGTTGGCTCCAGCTTCACAGAGACCTCTGCTCTGTCTGTCCTTTGGTTCCTGGTGAGCTGAAGAAGATTGTAACGTGGCGTTTTATTGATCGACGTGCAGAATGTGACGCTGCTGCTGTAATCGATGGTGCTGTTAGTTTATCTGGCAGCTGTTTCTCCTGGAGGGGTCTGTTGTTGATGATGTTATGGTGTTGAGTTTGAATATTGGATCCATTTAATGCAGTTATTTGCTTTTCTGTGTTGAATATTAGTCGTACATGGACCGCTCGTCAGCTTCACGTTGAGCGTTTTGTATAAAATATTTCAGAGCTGCCAATATGAACCGACTGGTTAATGAAAATAGATTTTTATTATTAAAGGTAAATTGTTCTGGTTTCTTTCCTCCTCTGTCACAGCGAACTGAATAGTTTTTTAACAAAACGACACATTTGAAGACGCCATCTTGGAAACGGTGATCCGTATTTTCTAACATTTTACACACCAACCAGCGTATCGATCAGTCTCGACAATAACCCACAGTGGATCGATGGTCTGCAGCCCTGAACAGCGTCAGACTCGCCGTCAGCAGCAGCTGCTGCCGTGGCGCCCTCGAGCCTCGTCCTCCCGCCGCGTGCAGAGACGACATTAAGCCGAGCGGCGTCGCCGGCTGAGGATGTGTAAACAGGTTAAAGTGCGACATGTGGAGCTGAGCTGGAAGTTGCAGCTGCTCCACATCCTTTAACCCAGCGCTGGAAATGAGCTTTGATCCGGGCTAATTCTGCTGCTGCTGCGAGGCGTTCCTCTGGACCCCGGGCTCCCAGCAGGCTTTGTGTCACCGCTGTTTTAACACGGTTATATTAAGCGGACTTGGTGTGGCGCGGCATTAAAAACCAGACCCGGGAATTAAAGAGGACGAGCCGACACGCCGAAGACTTGACGAGAATCTCTGCTCTTAAACTTTTTAGGGAATGACTCAGATTGATATTCGTTTTCTTCTCCTCATCACACCAGCGACGATCGGTCACGAAGAATTAGCTGAGGAGTTTCTTTTTATATCTCTGAGTTATATAACCAAGATCTGGGGTTTCTGAGTGTAGCTTTACCGCTAAATCAATACGCGGTTTCATGGAGGCAGCAGATAATATTGAGTTAATATTTCCACGTCAGCTCTCACATTCAGCCCGCTGATGGTTTCCATCCACAGACGCTCTGATTACTTCACTAATCAGCTTATGACCTCTGATGCTGGCGGTATTTCCACTGAAGCCGTTTGAAAGTCAGATTAAATGTTTTCCGGCCCAGTCGAAGCTGAACGTGTTGTTTGTTCAGTCCAGAGTTAAAAAATATGAAATATTCAAACCTAATGATATGTGATAGATATTTGGTGTTTTTTATTAAATCCTCTGCAGGTTTTAACACGTACGGCTCATGAAGTAAAGACGCTTTAGATATTAACAGCAGACAAACACACAAAGAGACAACAGAAGTCTGTTGTGTCTCAATCATAACTGCAGTCTCAAAAGTTGGTAGAAAGGAGCCTTTGTTTTGTAAAATCAAATGTATTGAAGGAGTTTCTCTCTGCAGATTTATCTCTGCTGTCTGTCTGTGTGGAGTTTGACTCCGTGGTGCGTTCAGGTGCACGTCTGAAACTTGGACATCGCTTTGTGTACGGCGAAGGACATCGTGCATCATGGTGCCTTCAAGTGCCTCTGATTAAAAAAAAAGTAGAATTGTGACACCCGTTGTGTCTTTTACCTGGTAGGATAATTGATAACAGTATTCAGCCGTCTTATGAACGTTAGTCAGTGATGCTGTTGATAAATGTTTGAATATTTGTCTTTAAGAGTTGCAGCTTCTCGTTCATCCCTCAGAGCTCAGAGAACAGTGAACGCTCAGTTTAGCCTCCATGTTAACCTGCTTCTCTGCACTGAAGCCGGTGATAAATGGACCTGCAGCGTGCGGTCTTTGTATTTTTGGCGACGGAGTATCCAGACAAGGATTTTTATGAAAACACACACACACACACACACACACAGACACACACACACACACACACACACACACAGACAGACGGAGACGGATGGTCACCGCTTCAGGACGTCAGGCTATTTTTAGATGCAGGTGACTGTCCGTCCGCTCTGTGCAGAAACATGAAGACGCTTTTATTTTGGTGAATTGGTTCAAATTTGTACTTGGAATTTTCTTCAGCCAACCTTCAGTATCAGTAATAACTAAAGTCAGCGGCTGTTTGAGGACATTTCAGAGCATTTTTTAAAAAAATGAAGCTTCGTTGACGCCTCGAAGGAGAAATTCAGCTGTGAGGAGTTTAAACAAAGTAAAGTTACGCAGCACTTCATGCCAACAATTATAGAGATTAAAATGCCATTACAAAGGAAATAAAGAGCACAGAGTCAAAGTGCAGCAAACGTACAAAGACGACATGAAGAGATCCACTCGCACTGATGAAGCCTGACGACACGTTCAGAGTCAGAGGACGGTGAAGAACTGTTGTTGAATCTCGTTTTAGTCGAAGGAAGTCGAGACATCAGAGCTGAGAGCTGCAGACAGGAAGTCAGAGAGTGTTGATAGAGACACGAACATGTTGTGACTAGTCGTTTGTAATTATTAACCTGAAGCTTAAAGAAAACAATCACAGCACAAAATGTTTGAAAGAGTTTGAAACCCGACCCGCTCAGCGCCAGCTCAGATGTTTCAGAGTGGATCCGGTGCTGCGTTGTGGGAAAAGATGAACAGAACCACAGCTGAACGTCTCTACGGTGAGATGCTGTGCTGCTGCGAGCAGCTTCACATCCATCAACAATGCAAATGAAAATCGATGGCGCGGGAACAGGAAATCGTTGGCTTTCAAATGAGAGAAGGTGGTAATGCCAGTCACACCTCCAGGAGGCTGATGGATGAGAAGCAAGAGGCCGGCAGGACGCCGACGCCTCCGAGGAGTCAGCGGACAAACAGACGACACCGTTGGACCAGAACCACACAGAACTGAGATCGACTGGACGCTCTGACAGGTGAAGAATCTTCTTCATCATCATCCTCAGAGGAACACACTCACAGACTCGATGTGATGATTCAGGATCTCAGCCTGTGAAGCGTCTGAATGATAAGTTTTGTGGTGAGTGCGGGCCGGGTGGCCTCCACCTCAGCCCAGGAAACAGCTGAGGGCCACCAGCAGCGCCGAGGCACCGATGACTGATGGCACAGTATCCGCCTGTTGCCTCGGCAACTTGGTGAACTACAGAGGAGGAGGAGGAGGAGGAGGAGGAGGAGGAGGAGGAGGAGGAGGAGGCCAGGTTGTCTGGATGCAGTGAGGACGACATGATTGACAGAACTGGTACAGAACACAGAGGAAGAGTGGAAGTGGCAGTTTGCGCCGAGAGTCGAGCGGGAAGAAAGAAGCTTAGCGACGACGGCTGTGAGATTCGACATGACAACTCCTGATCTGCTTCGTCTGGATTATTCCTGTTTACACGGCCTGCGTGTGAACGCTGTGGAGAATATCTGATACTTGAAGTTTTCACACTGCAGGTTTTCAGATGCTGCATTAAAGTCTCACAGCGTAGGTGGAATATAAAAACAGCCCGCGCGTCGCTTTCATTGGGAGATTAGCGGGATAATTCCTGGGCTGATACTCGGGGTCCTCGCGTTGCCACAGAGCTGCCCTTGGTGTGCCTTTGTCATTTGTCAAGTTTAAAGCAGGGCTGTCGAGGGAGCGGAGGGCTTTGTTGTGGGGGGCGCGCAGCCTCAGGCTACTGGTCATATTTCATCGTTTAAGCGGCGCATCGTCTCCAAACTCCCCGCTGTCCGGCTCAGATGAGAGATAACGGCGGGAGGCTTCGCGCCGACAGCTCTGAGGCCTGTTCATCACATCAGTGGGTCTCTGAGGACCTCTGTGAGGACCACACCCGGCCAACGGGGCCCAGCAGTGAGGCGGGGAGCCAGGATTTGTAATGTCACCGGCAGAAGCTGCGAGGTCTCGAGAACATTTATCTTTATTGACTGCAGGAGCAGCGCGGCGGCTTACAGGGAGCCTCTGTGCATCTCTGGGCTCAGAACAAATACAGAGTCTCTCCCACTGTGTGACATTTTGAGGTAAAATACAAGTCAAACAACTTTATTCATGCGGCATCTTTCACAATAAAGTCACAAAGTGATTTTTCATCGTCAAGGAAGCGAAATGGAGCCAACGACAGAAGCAAAGACGAGCCGGGATCAGATTCTGTGCGGTCCGGTCGGTTTTTGTTCACGAGGCAGCTCTGAATATAAAACTTTATTTTCTTTAATACATTGTCTGGATTAAAAGCAATGAGACTTTTGTTCTATATTCTGTTGAGTTGTGTCCTTAAATTATCTCAACAATGTTCAAACCTGAGAAATAGTGACGCTGCGCTTCATCACCTGTAGCTAAACTCCAGGAGAGAGAGACGTTATTAAAACTTTAACACTCAACCTCATCTGTGAACATTTGTACCCGAGTCACGCCGGACAGGTAACGAGATCACACACTGCTTCCATCTTGTGTTTTGTTTGGATAGAGACGACAAGCTGTCCGCTCGTATTCATGTCTCCTGTGACTGATTGTTGTCGCAGCAAAGGAGGAGTTCAAGTGAAGAAGTATGAGGAGCAGCGACTCGGCATAAAGACGCGGTTCACCGAGAGCAGCTGTTAGTGTCCAGAGTAACTTAACTGAAGTGCAGAATGTGATAAAGTTATTTTAGGTCTCGTACGTCTGTTGCTGCTACGCTGCAGCAGTCACGTTGTTTTGGGATTCACCTGCAATCTACCTGTTCAAGGTTCAAGGTATGAGAATATGTCGACATTTAATTTGACATTTTAAGTCCATAAAACTGTCTTCAACACTTTAATAAGTTCTTTCTCCATCTAAATTTGGGGCAGAAATACTGGAAATAAAAATAAAAAAGGTGAGTTTAAACCTGAAAATCCAGACTGAAGGGTTTCAGTGGGAGTGAATCACATCAATGTTATAAATTCAAGTAATTTAAATGTAAAAAAAACAATATTTTGCTGAAATCTTGAAATATAAAATGTAAATTTTACATTTCTTTTCTGTGGAAACATTCAGAAAGAGCTCACATCTAAAAAAAGAACGATGCACAAAGTTATTTTAATTTTAAACCTGTTTTGCTGGTTTGATGTTTATTATTTTATTGGTAGTATTTCAAGAGAAAATTGAGAAAAGAAGAAAAAATATATAATAATAAAAACAATAAGATATAAATAAATAAAATCCTCCAAAAATATAATCTGGGATCTGAACCAAACGTCTCCACTTAATCTTTGGCCCACTTTGTTCTCAGTTTTCCACCTCAGCTCATTGAAGCCTGTTAACACGTTTGTGAGCGCTCCTGCTGAGAAACAGAGAGCGAACAGACACCAGCACAAACACAGTGTTCCTGGCAGAAGTTATAAAATATTTGGCAGATAAACAAAAAGCTCCAAACCGTAAGAACAAACGCCAACTCACAGAGCGGCCAGGAAAAGAAAAGGCTGAGCGGTAGAAAGAGAATGTTGGAATAAATCAATTAGAGAGAGACGGCAGCGCTTAAAAGATGACAAAGTGCCGTGTTTCCATACGTCCTGATGGAGTGTGTGGGCTCACGCTAATGAGTGGAGATGTGAAGCTACACTGAAGTAGAAAGGTGTGAAATTAAACTTTTATGAAACTGAGGCCGCTGTGTAAAGAAATGTAATTATACAGATGACTCTCACTGAGCTGTGATGTGGTTCCACCAGCTTTTATACAACCGGCACTTTACAGGCCGGGCGAAGCTGAGCGCTGCTTTTAAGAGATCGTTTAAGTTGTCGGTCACTCGGTGGCTGAGTGTCGATCTCGTCCGTCAAATCCACGTGTGTCAGTCGGACTCCAGCACAGGAGGCTGAGGACCTGCTCCCTCTGAACCACCAACTCCTTAGATAAAAACAGTGATTTAAGGCCACCTCAGATCGTGGGAGTCGCTGGTCTGACGCTGATCGTTTGTGTTTCCTCACGTTTTCTCGTCTTTTATTAAAAGACGTATGAACCATGTCAGTGTTGCACAGCTAGCACGCTAACATTCATACGCTAACTTTCTAAACGAGGCGTTGGAGACGAGCTGGTGAACGCAGCGAAGCTTTTAGCAGCTGATATTCCTCTCCGGGGTTGGTGGAGAACAAAAACAAGCTAAAAGACTCAGCAGACATGAAACCCGTCAGGCGACACGAACAAAACTCCAAGTGATCACTGATGATACTGAAATCAGTGACTGTTAGCTGATCGGCTCTGAAGGGGATGTGACATCGTTGTGAGCGCTGCAGGTTTTAGCCTCATTTTCATGATGATGTCAGCCGACAGCAGCAGCAACATGAAATCCTTCTTCGTCCTGCAGAATGACTTCATCTCTCCTGAGAGAAGCTCGTCTCTCCTTAACGCCCAGACGTTTCATCAAACACAAACCAGTGTGTGTGTGTGTGTGTATGTGTGTATGTGTGTGTGTGTGTGTGTGTGTGTGTGTGTGTGTGTGTGTGTCGTCCACCTTCATGGACACCAGTCAGTTTCCACCTCGGCATCTCAGATGACATCAAACCGCGGCGCCGCCGTCCCGAGCCGCGGGATGTTTTCCTGTTTGCTGGAAACACAGCGGAGAGTTTTCTCTTCTTTAAACTCGGATGAAAACTGACAGTAATAAAAAGTTGGCGCTGTCATCAGGACGCTGCTGTTGTGACAGAACGCTTCGCTCTCTCAGAGATCGTTGAGCTT
Source organism: Diplodus sargus (assembly GCA_903131615.1). Taxonomy (NCBI): domain Eukaryota; kingdom Metazoa; phylum Chordata; class Actinopteri; order Spariformes; family Sparidae; genus Diplodus; species Diplodus sargus. Next base: position 269,893 of record CAEMYA010000250.1, on the reverse strand, counting down.
TATTTTTCCACTCAGAGATGCTTCCTCTTGATAAAACCCCCCGTGTGTTCTCGTCACGGCGCTGCTGTCAATATGCCGGCTGTTTACCGGCCTCACATCTCTTTGTGACTCGATTACGGCAGAGGAACAAACGTATCGGCAGGTGGATTTAACTCGTGTCCAGCAGGCTGAGTCAGCGACGACCCGCCGGCCTCTCCTCCCTCACAGCTCCTCACAGCTGCTTGGCTGGTTTATTTGACGGTGTCACTCTTGGAAAAACAAAAAGAGTTTGTGTGTAAGGAACTTAGAAATATTATCCTGGGAAAACGTATTTTTCCTACCAGACTGCGCGTCACAAACACAGGAGAGGATAGTTTCTCTCTGCAGTCGCTTCCCTCTGAAGACAACGTTTTCATCTCAGTTCAATAAAATGAAACATGCTTCAGAAGTGTCTGAAGTGGAAGTCGCACTAATCTCCACCACACGATGAGTCCTCGTCCTCTTCACTTGCCCTCCCTTCAGTCCGCCACTGAATAGTTTAAATGGCAGCAGAAGCGCCTGAAGGCATCATCTGGGTCTTCATGCAGTGACGTTGCAGTTCTGGCCTTTCAGTGTTAGGAGAATGCCGACCTTTGACTGCAGCACCCCCACCGGCCCAATTAGTGTCGATTTAATATGAAAACCCGAAGAGACAGACATGCTGAAAATCACATTTGACGGACGGACGGACGGCAGCTGATCCTGCAGCCGCCCTCCTCCCTCAGACCCCCATATTTCATCTTCAGTCGGAGCTTCCAGCAGATCTGAAACACTTCTCACAGCAGACACTTCTATTTATTTTATTTTGCGAGCTCAGTCTATCGCAGCAGTGACCTTGAACAGAGACGTCAGTGCAGCCGGGTCTGAGGATCGCTGCAGGCGTTTCTGAAGAAGCCGGACTTCGCTCGGCTCGGTGCAGATACTGTAGATAATTCATCTCGGCGCCGCTCCGCCAAAGAAACTCAATTTGGCTCCTGATCAAATGTTTGATCTTAATTATCATGAACCAAATGGAAAGACCCAGTCGTTAGATGCTGCTTCTTTTTGTCTGTTCTGGGGGGGCAGGCGTCGAGATAATTATCCCAGATGAATTTTGCATGAGTGAAGGAACAAGAGAGCAGCTCTCATTCCCAGTTCAAGCACAGCCGACGCCGAGCAAATGAATCCCAGAATTACCATAGGTCACTGAATTAATTCTGCAAATGGCAACTGGTGCGATTTCTCCCGGGTGGGAATGACTCGCAAGTCAGCTCCCCCTCGCTCACCTGTGGCGAGAAAGTTCCCGTCCTGGAGGTCAGAACCAGTCTGAGTCCGTGTGCGAGTCGAATCAGCACATGGATGTTACGGGCCGGACGCACCGGCTGCCTGTGCAGCAGAGCCGACACCGGTTATTAGAAATCAAAGAAACTGAAAGCAAGGAGGCCATTTTGTGCGAGTTCTCACCTCGTCACACTCTGCAGGTTCAGATTACTCGTTATCGTGACGCGTTACCGGTCAGATGGTGTTGTGGGCGGGACATCAGAACCAAAGTAGTTCATTTTTAAATCAGGTTATTTTAACAGCAATCTGACTCAAAATCAGCGGTACTGATCCTGGTTCTGCTCCTGGTTCTGTTTCTCTGTTTACCGTTTATGTGTTTGCGTTTGATAATTATCAATAAATGTGATGACGTGATTTTCCTTGAGGGAGCACCGGAGAAACATGACATGTTCTCCACACAGACAGTAACACTGCAGTGAAACGCTGTTCTGAGGTCAGTCAGACTCTGCAGGTTGTTTTCAGGTGTGTGTTTGCTGTAAAGAAACTCCAGGTGAAGCTCCGCTGCAGCTGTGTGGCGGCTCGAACCCGTTAACATGGACGGAGAATGTCTGACATTGTCGTACAGTGAAGTGGGTTTAAACCCGAGGGGAGGAAAGACGGAACAGATTGTGTCTGTCAGGATCCGACCGAGCCGGTACCTCTTCAGATCATCGAACGTCTCTGCAAGCAGCTGCGCTCTCTATTCATTTAGTGTGATACGTCGGTGACGCTCTCCTCGACACGTCACTGTTGGTTCAGAAGTCTGGAATGAAGTTTACGTTGCCCTCTAGTGGCCGTGTGAATACTGACTGTTGTCTGAAGCAACAATGGAAGCAGTGTGACGATCAGTGCTCACAGGTTCCTCAGCAGAGAGGTGACTGACGAGAACATGTTACTGGAACATGTTAGCGCTCGCTGTAGTGACCCGGCTGCTGTAAACCCTCGTCTGCAGCAGCTCATTAGAGACTCGGTTACCTCCACATGGACCAGAACTCCACATCCTCCAGGAGAAGTCTGTCTTCAGAAATCAGGTTTCTTGTTTCCACGTCCACATACGGTTGAGAAAGCGTCTGCGGTGACATGTGCCCAGCGTCTTTTATCAGTGACCATCTCTAAACTTTTCAGAAAGGTGCTGCTGTCATCACCATCGCTCGTTTTCAGGCAACCGATCACTCATGAGGTTTGGTCGGCTCGTCTCCCGCCGCCCAGGTTATCCAGAATGGAATCGAGGAGAAGCTTCTGTGTGTCCAGAGCTTTATCAGACAGAAATGCTGAAACAGAGACAGGAAGAGACATGATGTGACCTGGTTACAGATCGTTTTCTGATTGCCCAGGTTCTTAATCCTGCCAATCCACCTGTTTCCTCGGAAGCCTCTGGTGCTGCCATGACAGATAACGACTCCCGCCGGCGGTTTTCTGTTTCCGGTTGCCTGCAACTGAATGACGGACTGCTGCCGCCAAGCTAGCCCTAAACAACTAGCATTATGCCATAAATGCTAAATTGTTTTTAAAATGAGCTCAGGTACAACATGTGCTGTTGTTGGTTGCCACAACAATTCAGTGATCCTGAGGTTTTCTCTCCACGTTCTCTGTTTCTCTTGGAAGTTGAAACTTTAAGTTGAATAATGGCGACTTATTGAGCACAGACAAAAACTACAAGTCCATTAAAATCCACCAACATGTCGGAGCGGCTCCATCATCTGAACTTCAACAGCATCAGTAAAACTCACCAACTGTTTTATTTTTCTACTTTTAAGATGTGTTTAGTGCTCAGTCCTCTTTGTCCGACGTTAACTCCAGACACTTGAACTCACCACGGCCCCTCGACCTCGAGGTTTGTAAAGACAGCAAAGTTTTTCTTTTCTTTTCTTTACTGTCCTTACTGAACACATGGAGTGTACCTGCTGTTCCGTCTGGATCTGTTCCAGCCTGGATTTTACTGTTGTGTTACAAGAAAAGTCAATCAGATTTTCTGGGAGAGAAGCTGCAAGTTTCTGTTTGAACTCTGTGGAAACATCACTGATGAGCAGCAGACGTGTTGGACCCAAATATAGAAGAACCAAAAAAAAGAATGGTTTTTCTATATTTGGGTCTTACAGGGTTAAAGCTGCTGAAATAGAGAAGAAGAGTTAAATGTGGCAAATTGGGAAAAAGTGTGACAGTGAATTCTAGACTAGACTGTGAAAAACATCCATCTTCTTATTTACAGCTAAAGAAAACACAGATAGTGAAAGAAGAGCTGTTAATGGTCTCAGACTGGGACAGACTGACACCACAGCATCAGGACGGACTGGTTGTTCTGTGTGGACGCTGCTAATGGAGCTAATGGAGCTAATGGAGCTAATGGAGCTAATGCACCAGCACAAAAAAAAACATCTTTTCACCTATAAACTACACAACCGTCTCACAAATCCAGCCTCCACCATTACTTTAACAGGACACGGCTGTATTTCTCCCGGCCTGTAACTACTATTGGCACAGCGCAGTTTATGTGTTACTCGTGTAATTAAATCTTTGGATGCTTTCCCCAAATCAATGAAAAGTACCGGCATAAAACACAGGCTGTGAGCTGGACGGCGTCTCTGTGAAGGCCGGGTGGAGCTCGGGCGGAGATCGATGGCGGAGGGCAGGTGGTGATTGGTGGAGTCGCTCCCGGCTGTCTGACATGCGAGAGGCGACCTCGGCCTTTGGAAGCATTTGAGCCGCTGTCATTAAGCAGCCAATTAAGCCTGTTGTTTTATCAGCAGCAGCAGCTCCCTCGACTGCCGGCTGTCCGTCCGCCTCAGCTCGGAGGAGGGGATGACGGCAATTAGCCACTAAAGGAGGCGCTTAACCGCTATCTGCTGTCACAACCCACGGCTCACGACTCTCAGAGAAGATTTTTCCAAAAGTCAGGACGCAGCGCTGCTTCACCTGCTGTCACAGCATTTAAGAATTGGCCCAAAAATATGAAAAACAGAAAACTATTTTGGGTCATCGTCTGTTAAAGGTGTCAGTATGTGAGATTGGCCACCTGTTGGATTCATGCTCCCAACTAACAGGGCCGGCAAATCAGCAGAGGAACCGCTAACTGCAGCTAACTGTGTCCTGTTTACACATACATGACTGTAGCTAACGTTAGCCGCGCAGCTAGCTGGGATTCCCTGGGAGTGTTGGTGCTAACCGAGCTGAGAGAAAGGCCCGGGCTAGGTGGTTAGCATGCTAACTTCAGCAGATATGACTGCTTGACAATATATACATGTCTTATAATATAAACGTAACTTCAGAACTGTTATTTATTCACATTCTGTTGATTATTTCAACATTTTAAACTAACACTGGCTCAGACCAACAACACGCAGATTAACAGTGAGCATGTTGTCCTGCTGACTGAGCTGGATGCACTGCCAGCTTTGAGGTGTTTGGTTTTTGCTCTTCATCCAGGAAAGATAACAGTTTAGACTACAGTGCAGGAAACAAAATGGCGGCCGCTCTGGTTCCCGAGTATTCACAGTTGCAACTAAACAGCTGAAATATGTTTCTGAAAGCATTTTGAGGCAGAACTCGGCGATGCAGTGACGGAATCTGTCATGTGGACGGTTTGACGGGAGCTTAGTGAGACGCTGCACACTCAGAATGTGGAAGTCTGTGTTCATACAACAGCCCAGCTGAGCTTCATCACTGCTGATTCAAAGCTGGTGGAAAATCTGCAGACTTCCCCTTTTAACAGGCGTTCTGTAAATGCAGGAAACTGCAGCGAGGAAGCGTCTTCGTGTGGAGGAACCGGTCCGAGTTTTACAGTGTAGTTCTGCTGTTGTCCTTCATTCTGCTTCCTGTGCGGCGGCGGCGGCCTGACAGGTCATTATGTGGCTGCCTGCTGAGCTCCGGGCACGGCGTGTCTGACAGGCCTCGGCTTCAGACTCACCTGAGTCTCGGTGTCCATGTTGGCCTCGTTAGCTGGAGCGTTGCGTGGGTTGTATATCCGTGTCACAGCTGTCGGGGTGTGTGGAGGTGCTGAGAGCCGACTCGCTGCGTCCCGCCTGTTTACCCGCCATCGCTAACATTCACGCACATCTGTCCATCTGAGTAATCGCCTCGTCCTCGTCATAATCAGAAACCAGTAGAGAGGGAAACCCAGAGCGGGAGCCATTCAGAGACGCACCACGTCTCTCTGGTGCTTTGATGGATGGTGCCGGGCTTCTCTGATGGAAGTCCCTGCTCCTCCGGAGCTTTACGTTCAGCTGGCTCATGTTTAAGCATGTTGGAGTTCCCAGGCGACTGATTTATGCTGTTCTTATTTCTGCGCCGGCGGGGAAGCTCATCTGAGCCGGTCAGCAGGGCGTCTCTGAATCTTGATGGTGAAGCTGCAGCTGCAGATTGCTGTCAAGGCTTCTCTGCAGGAAGCTGAATGGCTGACTGTATTTTTTTAGCTTCTGTCGATGGAATTGTACTCCATAATTTAGCTGCTTGCCCATCGCGCCCGCCTGACTGAACAACACTAGTTTTTGTGAACAAGCTTTTCATTCTGCACTTTCTGTCCCTGGTTTTTATGTTGTAGTTTTGGACCAGGACTGGTGAACCAGCCGGCTCCAGCAGAGCTTTAGTTTAGCAGTTACAACCTGAGCTGTGTTTTCTGTCTGGCTTCAGGTCGGGACTCAGTCGGTCCTCCTGCTGAGGTTTCTGGAAGATCTTCACTCTTTCTCTGGTGCCAGAATATACAAAAGCACGTGGACGACCCATATGTGTCGGGCGCCTGGTGTAATGGATCCTGCTGTTGTAAACAGATGTAGTTACTCGGGAACTCGTCATTGTTCTCTTTGTAAAGATGACAAAGCAGCTTTTACTCAGCTTTCAGCTTTTCAGAGAGAAAAGCCTGAGCTTTGCCTGGAGCTTCATTCAGCTCTGAAGAATTATTCTGTGGTTAAAGTTTCAGCTTGTGTTTATCTACAGTTTCAAGTTGTGAGTAAAAGTGTGATTGTTAAATGAACGTGTGTGTTTCTGTTCTCCGCAGCAGCTTCTGACTTTGAAAAGTTTCTCCAGCGGTTCATTAAATGTCTCCAGACGTCTGCAGTCAGCAGGACACATGTTGAAATATCTGCAGTACTGTTACACACACTGATCCACCGTTTTACCTTCGTCTCTCTTTTGGACGTGAGGCGGCCGCAGACCTTTAGGAATAAATCCAGACGGGGAGCTTCGTTACCGTCGGCGCTGCAGGAGTCAGCAGTTTGAAGCTGCGATGCAACAATTATCTATTGTGTGAAAAATCTTGGTTACATGATAATAAATAATTAGTTTAACAAAATCAGATCATGTATGAGGGTCGTAACAGGTTGTCTCTAACTGCTGTAACTCTGCTCTGAGCCTGTACAGTTAGTGTTCATGGTGAAAGTGCTTAATCGCTGCGTACTAAGATACTTGATACTCTGTAGTTGTGGTGGAGATGAAACGCCAGCAGCCCGGCTCGAGATCATCTGTCACAGCTTGTGTAACGGTCACAATACAATAAGCAGCGGGAGGAGGCGGCGGGAGGAGGCGGCGGGAGGAGGCGGCGGGAGGAGGCCTCTCCAGAGACGACGCTGCTGCAGGAAGTGTAATGTCTTTTTAAGAGTCCGGGTGGAGCAGCTCTCCTCTGACAACCATCTGTCTCTGTCAGGCGTCTGCCTCCGTCCACGAAGCTTCCATCAGACTGGAATCTCACTTAAAGACTAAATCATGTCCAAGGAGCCGCATGCTTTGTTTACATACTTTTAAAAAAATCCATCTTTCTCTGATGGAAAGACTCGACGTCACAGTGAGACAGATTTGAGCTCACAGCGGTCGTATCACCGATAAACTCAGGAGTCACAATCAAAGACGACTCTAACGGGAGAAAACTGTAAGAAAAGAAGAAACGGAGAGTTTCTATGAGCACAGTAGCAGGAAATAAACCAGGATCCATGGTGAGGTCGTACGTTTCTCCACCCTAAACAGAGAACAATCAAGTCCACATCTTTCCTCCGGGGCCTTTTTAAATGCTTCAATCACTAACTGGAGTGAAACTGCTGGCGGAGCGAGAAGCAAATAACAAACCTCCTTCACAGAGCGAGCGACTGTACGAGCAGCGAGGACGAGAAACAGAAACAGGAAGTGAAGCCGGCTGATAATTTCCTGATATGTTGTTTTGTTTTTCATTTCCAACGTTTTTATAATAATAATGCTAATAAATGATTATATGACATACTGGAGCATCAGAAGACATTTTAATTCTCCTGGAAATATATTTTATACAGGATCAGTTGGAGGATGAACATCTTTCTAAGATAATCACTTCCTCAGTGTGTCTGTGTGGAGGCTGCTCTCCACTTTATAGCAGCAGGACAACATGTGTGTTCTTGTATTTATTTGACATAAATTTCGATTTTCTTTGTGATGTTATTGCAGCAGTAAACTGTGGGAGGGACGGCTGTTTCCCCAGAGCCTCTTCAACACTGAATGCAGCAGAGAGAACACACAGCGTCAGTCACAGCTCGTCTGTGTGTTTGTGATCGTTACAGATGTTTAACAGTGAAGACAAATTACATTTGAACATGATCAAAATATAAGGAGTTGTTCAGTTTAAGTGGTAATGAGATTTCTTTCCATCAATTAGATTTTTATTATTATTATTATTATTATTATTATTATTATATTGGTGTGTTGAGTAAATTTAGATTAATATAGATTTCAGGACAACAGTAGCAACATTTTTACTTGGAGAAATTGGGAATCTTTTTTTTTTAATGAAAGCTCAGTTGAACAGGACGTGTAGAAACAGGAAGTCTGACAGAATAGCGGTCGCGGTCAGTGATTCTGGACCAGCAGCCGGGTCACCAGGACAAAATGTGAGCAGTTCATGTTTCTGCACGGATGCATTAAAGGCTTTGTGTACTTAAATTCTACAAATGTGTCACATCACGCTGTTTATTACCGGACTTCAGTGTGAGGAGGTGACGGTGCTCGTATCTGCGGTTAGACTCCGAGGTTTGGCGTTTGTGTTCTTGATGAGGGTCGGCGGTGTTCAAGCATTTGTAAACGGGGACAACAGGATATTTTAAAGTCGACATTTAAATTTCCAGCCGTGTTTGTGGCGATGAAAACTGATATTTTAAGCAGAAACATGATGTTTTTCTAACCCCGACCACCCGAGCAGCAGCACGGCTGTGACGAGAGGAAACATTATTTTGAACCTAACGAAACAGAAAATGTTATTTTATCTGTTTGTTTCTCGTGATACGACTCCACGATCATGTTTCTCCGATGTGATTGATCCATCACAGCCACTGTGGTGCTGCAACACACTGTCGGCCTCTCATATCACATCCCATTCTGTTGGGATGTGTACACATTGGCCTGACAGTGAAGGCTTCTGGGATATGATGTAGTCTCACACTGAGCTGGTTGCAGTCTGCAGTGTCATCAGTGTTAACAAGAACTCACTACTGTGCGAACATTTTCCGGCCGACTGGTCTCAGGTTTTTGTCGACTGAAATAAGATTCTGCCAGAAAGCTTGACGCCGCCATCGCTGACTCACCTTCACAGTTTCCAATCGCTCCAGAGGAGGTGGAGGTGGAGGTGGAGGGGAGCAGGCAGGTGGAGGCAGTTTCCCTCTGACAGCCGGCTGAAGGCTGCAGTCACATGAGCTCATCCATCTTTGAGACTGCCGCCGCCCTCCCGTAGCGAGTTTTGATTATGTTGAGTGCTCGCTCTGCTAGAAACAAGGACTCAGTCAGGAAGATATGTCACCATTATAAATTGCAGCTCCACTTTTTTTGCCACTGTGTCCTGTCACACTTTTAATTAAACAAGACAAAGACCAGGAGGTGGGAGCGGCCGGCGATCAAGGAGAAAGATGGTTTGTAGGTTTCTGATGATAACGAGCAGAGAGGAGGAGGAGGTGGTGGAGGAGGAGGTGTGGATGAGCGGGGCCTGGCAGTGGAGCAAGAACCAGATGTTATTAGTCCCTGTGCTGCTGCTACCAGCCTTGCCGGCAGCAGCACCAGTCCAGCAGACAGCAGCACCCCGAGCAGCCTGCTGTCTGCTGGACTGGCTCTGCTGCCGGCAAGGCTGGTTATTCTCTAAACAAGCTCAGAACCAAATGCCCCCCTGCCGGACCCTCCTCCCTGCCGGACCCTCCTCCCTGCCGGGCTCCGTCCTCCAGCTCCTCTGGTTCCCACTGAACATGAAGATGTTTCTGTTTTTTATGAGATTTTTTATGAGACCCCCAAAAAATAAATAAATTAGATTTAACGGCACGATATATAATCTCTGCTGCCGGAGGTCTCAAAACAAAACGGGTGTTTGGGCGGCGCGTGGGGGGCGGGGCAGGGGGCGGAGCCAGTGCAGATCCAGATTAACATGGAGGTGCACAGAGACCTGAGAGGCCTGCGTCTTTAA
>CAEMYA010000250.1:224836-249155 GCA_903131615.1 Diplodus sargus | reverse complement strand
TCTTTTTTTTTTTTTTACTATATTCAATTAAAGTTGAATGACGGTCGGTGAAGGATGTCGGTGTCTGATTCCGACCAGAAATCTCCAGTGAGATCCTGGCGGGGTTCTTCCAACCTTTGTCGTCCCCTGAAAACACTAATTTTCTGCCCAAAAAAAGAAAGTTTCCCAGACAGCTCAGTGTTAAATCTGTGTGTGTGTGTGTGTGTGTGTGTGTGTGTGTGTGTGTGCTGGGCAGTAATTAAACCCAGAGAGAAATCATCAGTGGAGAAGAAGCAGACTTGTTCTGATCCTGCCAGCTCCTCCTCCTCTTCCTCCTGCTCTTCTTCCTCCTCTTCCTTCTCCTCCTCCTGCGACGTGTTCATCAAGTATTTTATCTTCACAGTTTGCTGTTAGGAGTGTTTTTTTTACTGAATGCTTCCCGTTAAAATCAGGCTGAAATTTAAATTCCTGTCGTTCTGCAGCAGCGGTTCTGATCTGCTCGGTACGTTTGAAGTTCTGATTCTTCTTTGAAGGGAAAGAAAACATAACGATGAAGAAACACAGTCACACTGAGGCATCTGACAGCTGTACAATGTAGACGCAGTTTCACTGTTTTACATTTCAGAGGAAAATGTACGTTTCATGGAGCTCCTTCTTATATCTGAATTTGTCCCTCTGAATTTTGAGGGCAGGGTGCCGTTAACACGTCAGACACTGCTGCTGTGTTAGCATGCTAACATTTGCCACTAGCCTGACTGTGGATCAAGCTCGCAGGAAGAGAGCTGGACTTGGAAGCCAGTTTCTGTAGTGCCAAACCGTGTAATCACATCGTCACGCGGTGCACGAGGGCCCAAACATTTGAGCCATTCTGTCCAATAAACTTCAGTCGGCTCAGTCGGAGGAAGTCTGTTCAGCCCCACAACACAGAACATCCAGGTGTTTTTATCTCCGGGAAGTCGAGACATCTTGGCTTCGTGCTCCACTGAGCAGAGTCCGCCTCCATCGCCGTGTCCAGATTTCTAAACATCCCCGCTGTAGACTCTTGTTTTGTACTTTTTCTCGTACTAAGCAAGTTTGAAATGATGTTGATGTGAGCAGAGAGCAGCAGCTGGAGACGACGCTTCCCCAACTGTCAGCGCTAACTGAACCCGACTGGAGCAGATTGATGCTGTAAGCTTCATCTGACTCAACAATCATCGTCGTCACCTTTAATCTCGTCAGCAGTTTCACCTCGGTTGTTTCATCACACTCATCTTATTTTCAGTCGATCTTTATAAGCAGAATCTTCTTCTACTACTTTTCTTCCTCCCACTTCCCACCAGAAGTACTTGAACAAGGTCATTTATTCAACATTGTACAAAAGAGGTGTGTGTTAGCGGTGGTGATGTCAGTGGTGGCGTTAGTTGTGTTGGTGTTAGCAGTGGTGGTGTTAGCTGTGTTGGTGTTAGCGGTGGTGGTGGTGGCGTTAGCGGTGGTGGTGTTAGCGGTGTTGGTGGTGGTGTTAGCGGTGTTGGTGTTAGTGGTGGTGTTAGCGGTGGTGGTGTTAGCGGTGTTGGTGTTGGCGGTGGTGGTGTTAGCGGTGTTAGCGGTGTTGGTGTTAGCGGTGTTGGTGTTAGCGGTGGTGGTGTTAGCGGTGGTGGTGTTGGCGGTGGTGGTGTTAGCGGTGTTGGTGGTGGTGTTAGCGGTGTTGGTGGTGGTGGTGTTAGCGGTGTTGGTGTTAGCGGTGTTGGTGTTAGCGGTGTTGGTGTTAGCGGTGGTGGTGTTGGCGGTGGTGGTGTTGGCGGTGGTGGTGATGGTGGTGTTAGCGGTGGTGGTGTTAGCGGTGTTGGTGTTAGCAGTGGTGCTGTGTCTGCATCCGTCTCCAGTTGCAGTCTCTCAGCTGTAAATCAATGAGCTGACTGTATTGATGACCTCACTATGTTATTGACGTCGGTCCTGTTGGTCATGTGACCTCTGAGTTGGAGGTCAGGGGGTCGGAGGCGTCTCACATCCTGTGAATGAGCTGTAGTTGAACCTTGACCTCGTGGTAACAGCCTGTCAATATTTCCTGCTGGGTCGTCGTCACTCACCTGGACTCAGAGCCGCTGCGTAGAGTTTTCTTTCCACAGATCTATTGAACCCAGCGGGCCCTCTGCTCACCCACAGACAAAAAGAGATGCAAGTGTTTAAAACAAAAAAACAGCACTTTAAAAATCCTGAATAATGTCATTAAAATGGGAAACAAGCTCTGTGAGTGTTCATCAGACTCCAGAGCCTCCAGAGGAGATTAGACTGTGATGTTCAAACAGGAGGCGTGGGCTCTGCAGTGACAAATCCTGACATGCTTTCATCCCTCATGAGGTCAGAATCAGAACCGAAGCCTTTGATCAGGACATCAGACACCATCAGCGCTCTGCTGAAGGATTCCCACTGAAGACCGTCTGTGAAATCCTGGAGAATTAAAAGTGAGGAGAAAAAAGAATCCCTCAGAGATTTCTGGAAGATTCGCTTCTCTGTCCGAAGGTCCAACAACAGATGCTGCAGATCAGAATCCGATCGCTTAATCGTTGTCAGTTGACCCGAGCAGATCCTGGGTGTCGACGCCGCGGCTGCTCAGTGAATCTCTTTGTTTCACTCCTTCAGTGAAATCTTCAAATGCATGATTGAAAACAAAGTCAAATTACAGACGAGTGTAAACGAGTGTGGCACAGATACATGAACGCATCAGTGCCGGTGACTTCTGGTGTTGATCACGTTACTCTCTAAGTTCACAGCTGATATCTGAGGACATGGTGACATCACCTGAGAAGAAACTAGCAGTCAGGTGATCAGACGGGCTGCAGACACGCTGACAGCTGAGGACAGAAACAGTAGAAATATTTAGACAAAGCAGTTTGTGAAGAACCTGCAGGTTTTGTCCACTTTCTGTAAAAAAACAGCCACAAAGATGCCTGTAAACGTCTCCAGGTGTCCTTAGAAATATACAGTGCTGTCACTTGGACCGCAGTCGCCTGTTTGGCAGCCATGTTGGCTCGAGACAACGCCAGCACCTCCCCCTCCGCCTCCCCCCGCGCCTCCTGCTGTGACAGGTGGCTAATGAGCAGATTATGTGACTGTGATTTGAATGTTTGGTACTCATGTCAACATGAATGTTACTGCGGTTTACACAAACATTGTGTCCTGCCGACTAACCGGACCAATCAGCTCTCACTGGTGCAGTTTCTGATGGCTCTGCTCAGGAGTTCTTTACCACCTCTGTTGTTCATCACACGTCTTGTCTTTTCTTTGGGTGTGTGACGTTGATATCAGCCTGAAGAGGAGTGTGTGAGGACCGGGAGGCGGCGGGTTGCAGCTCGTCCTCTCTGGGATCAGACGGTGACTCTGCTTCTATGATTGCTTTGAACAAGGTCTTCAACCCGGCTGCAGATGTGCTAATGAAGCTCCCGGGAGGCTTCCTGTGATTCAGAGCCGACTGACTACATCCTCCTCGTCCGCGCGCTCGGCTCTTGTTTTTCTGGAGCGTGCGGACCGGCTGAGCGGCGGGCTAACTGCCTGACTCCCCTCCGGGCACCGCGGTTTGACAGTTAGAAGCTATTTGCCATTTATGAATTCACAGCTCTGCCATGTAGCGCACAGAGGCCGGCCTGTAAAGAGCCTCTCTGAATAAATGAGCAGTCACCCCTGGGAGGAAGAAGAGGAGGAAGAGGAGGAAGAGGAGGAAGAGGAGCGCGTGCAGTTTCCTAACTTGTGACAGGACATGAAAGGAAACGTGCTTCGTGTCTGTGAGCTCTTTTGAAGAAAAGAGAGTTATATAAACGTCTCTCTGCGGTGCAGGAGAGAATCCAGCCTCTGTCCTCTCATGGCCGGATCAAATGTTCAGCATCTCCACCAGGGTTTCATCTGCTGCTACTCAAATTGATTTGTCTGCTTTCACTTGATTTCCTGCGTTTCCCAGAATGCCATTCTCCAGGCCCCAAGTGAAAGATGTGAACATGTTCATTGTTGCTCTGACTCCAGGAGCAGCTGGAGAGAACCAGAACCACAGCTCGGAGATTTCCCAAGTTGACAGACCTGCTTTATGCCTGTCTTGTAGCTGCATTGCATTCTGGTCCGTTTCCTGCCCCTGTGGGTGTCGAAGCGGCTCTCTGTGTTCTTCTCTGATGGATTTCTCCCTGTTGTGCTGACTGTCAGAACAAAATGGCGGCTGCAGAAAGAAGCCCTCGCTCTTTGATCGTGAGGATCTGACACAACACCTGACATTTACTGTTAATGGTTCAGATCAATAAAACATTTTCTGTTTCCAAACACACAAAAAAACTTGGATGGAACAAAAGATCGTCTGCACGCGCCAGAAATCCACAGGAGCAACAAACACACCACAAACTGCTCGACGGAGCCAGAAACAGAGAAGTCCTCAGTTGTCGGCTCCAACAATTAAACTGGTTTGGAAGAAATTTCTCCTTAAAGTGAGTCGAGCGTGTTTGATGGAAACATCAGAGCAGTTGTTGGAGGCAGACGCTGACGGAGACAGATGGTCCGAAGAGGAGGGTTCTACAATTAGACCTTTAAAAAGACATTAGGTTCCTCTCTGGAGGGGATCAACCATTACCTCGTTTCAACGGAGTGGAAAAGCCTGTAAGTGGAGGAGAAGGCTGATTGGACCTCTGCGGCTCCGCGAGCCGTGTTTGTGCTGTGACATTAGCACAGACGATTCTGTCTGAATCCAAAGGACCGACTGAAACCCGATCCTGCAGCTGCACGGCCTCGCAGACACCAGCCGGCTCAACACTCATCCTCTGAATATGTTTAGAATCCAGTTGGTGAGGTTCAGGAAAACATCAAGCTTTGGCTTAAAATAACTGTTATGCTCGGCACGATCACAGATGGAGCTTCTAACTGGTCTGATGCAACAAAACTGGCTGCAGATGTCTCCAGGTGTTCTGACTTAAAGTGCAGTCGTCCATGTTGTAAGACGTGTGAACCTGTGATGGAACTGTGTTCACAGAAACATTAACTGCTGACGTCAGATCTGTCTCACTGGTTTTGATTTTTACTGAGCGGAGCACAAATATTTCACCACACATTTCTTTAAAAACAAAATTATCTGGAGACAAACGAGCAGGTTGGTAGAAGAAGAGCGACGGAGCCGATCTGCAGAGGCTGACGTCTTCGTTTCGACCAGCAGCAGCCTGTGAATCCATTTCATGATGTTCCTTTGACATCGGGCTCGAATGTGAGCGCTGAAAGCTGTTTTCTGTCTGAACCTGCAGAGAGGTTACTGAGGTGTGTTTTCAGCTCGCTGACCTGCAGCTCGCGGGCCGCTCGGGCCGGCCGGCTCGGCACAGACGCCGGGAACTTATCGATCAGAAGACTTAATTGTTATGGTTATCTGATGCTCCTGAAGGGCACTTAAATGCCCTCGGAGATAAAGGCTGCGATGGGAATCAGCGCTCGCGTCTCTGTGCCTCACACACACACACACACACGCCATGGAAAAGGTTGAAGGCAGCACGTTGGTCAGGAAATGTCAGTCAGACCTCCTACAGCTCTGTAACAGCGCCGACGAGACAACACAGACGAACGCAGCGGAGGGTCGGAGGTGGAGGAGGACGAGGTGCGGCTGGTGCTGCTGGAGTTCATTATTCTCTGTTTGATAATATTAATAACACAGAGTTCTTGTCTCTGCTACCTGTCAATCACTCTCAGGCAATAATTGATCGCTCTTTTCTTCATTTCCTCGTGCAGCCGACTGCACGCTGATGGAGGTGAAGCTGATGGTCAGAATATTAATGGAGGTGGAGCTCAGGCTGGTTCTGCTGCTCCAGCTGAGGCTTTATATCGTTGTTTGGTTAATCGCTTTGTCATTTCGGTCCCGACTGAAGTATCAGTGCTGGATGAAATCTGGTACAAGACGTTCAGGTTTTTCATCTGTCAGAAACATCCAGCTCAGCTGGTGACAGGAAACGTTTAAAGAGGCCGACTGAAGACCCGTCCAGGGAGTTCAGAACTGGGCCGGCTGCTGCTGCTAGGTTTGAACCAGAACCTTCAGTGTTTGGATGACGAGTGAAGACCAGAGTGTGTCAGATGTAGTGAAGCTGTGTGTAAGTACGGGTCCATAGTGTTCTGATTCTGATCTGGACGTGATGTTTGAGGTCTCCAGCTGCTGCAATCATTCACACCAAGATGATTTTAGAAATCTTTAAGTCTTATAACTGAACATCTGATGAGTTCATGTTGTTCTGATGGTCTGTGGTTGGATGGAAACAGACAGGAACCCTTTAAACGATCCTGTCTGTGGTTCTGATGTGACTGAAAGCTGAAGCAGCCTGTTCATTATTGATGCGCTGCATTATTTACTGCATAATTCACTTCACACATGGTAAAGTCGTGTGGATGAATGTTTCATTAGCATGTACAGACGTATGTGTGCTGTTGGCAGAACTGGCTGCGCTCCCGTCAGCCTACTTACTGCTCGGCCGCCGGCTTCTCTCTGGGGAGGTTTAAAATCCCTCTTTGCTGAAAACACGGCACCAGTTCTCGAGCTGTTTGGATCTTGAAGGTTTGTGTGGTGAACATCTGTTTCACTCTGAGGATGAGGAGCTGTTGGAGGTGCTGTGGCCGTCTGAGGGGACGCCCGGCGTCACACCTCCAGCCGGCGGTGATTTATCTGAGCCTCGTTTTTTATCCTCCTGCGAGAGAAGCGCTGCTCTTTGACCCGCCGTCTCTCTATTACCTCCGCTGTCTTTATTGGTGCGTCTCCTCCCTCCTGCTCTTCAGAGGCCGGCTTAATATTTCAGTCCGCCTCTCAACATCCTGCAGGGGGCTGAGTGCCGGACCCAGCACCAACAGAATCACCGGAGCAGGTTCTGTCTTACAGTTTAATTGATGTGACATAATATAATATGTTGGAGATCAGAGTGACTGATAAACACAGACAGTACAGTTAAAGAGTTCAGACTGTATTTGTACGGAGTTCCTCTCCAGCTGTGGTGCCGTCGTTATTACCTCATAATTAATGTAAACACCGTTTTAATGATCGCTTTATTTTACACGCGACACAAAGCTGACAAGCAGAATCCTAAATATGAATCTTTAATGAGGAATTAAACGTTACGAATGTAAAAGTAAATTGAATATATGCACGACCAGAAAATGGGTCCAAACCTGCAGCTGCTTTCAGTCAGCATGTTTTAAACATGTTGGATTTCATCATGCTGAGTTGGGTCGAGCTCGTCCAGTGTGAACCCGTCTGCCGCTGAGCCGGACAGACGGGCGGCGGGGTCCGACTCTGCAGAGCAACACCAGCACTTCAGATCCGGTTCAGGTAGACGGGTCGCGTCAGAAAAGAGTCACACTGTCACAACTCTGAAACTTTGATTCTTCTCCATAACCTGCATCTTTAAAGGAGCAGTTCACCCAAAAATAGACAATTTCTGGAGCTTCACAGCAAATTACAACATTATCCTGAACAACAGAAGCAGCTGGAGACTTGATTTAAAACGGAACAAACAAACAAACAAACACTCCTTTTAAAGCCGAACTCTTCACTGTGGCCTCTGAGATAAAAGCATCACTGGGCTGAAGCTGAAGCTGAAGCGGGTGCATGAGCTCTATAACAGACTCTGTGATGTCTCGCACTAATGTCACACTTTCACATCACAGCCACTGATCGTCAGTCAGGCCTCTGCAGCGGCTGCTATCATCCTGCAATCAACCGTGAAACACCTCGACGTGTCGCAGCGACGCAGCATCTGGCAAAACAAACAGCATTAAGCAGAAAGGCGCGATGTTTCTCTGAGGTGCAGAGAAGAGTCGCTTCTAAATCTATAAAATTAATCTTTCATCTCATTACTGAACAAAACAACCATCTGTACCGAGCGAGGGAGATAAAGGGAGTTTTTTTTGTTGTTCCTGTGTTTCAGCGGTGGAAGAGAAGCTGCCAGTTTATCGCTCCGTGTTCTCTCTGGATGCTGTTTCCTCTCTGAACGCTCCACCAGCTCAGTGCGAAGATAAATCACCCTCTTCTGGACTTTGTATAGGCTTAAATTAGCTTTTTCTAAAACCTCACAGCATCGCTTTAAACATTTATTGACAGCAGCGAGCTGGCCTGCCTTGGCGCGCTGCAGGGTCTTTGTCTCAGTAGATACGTCTGGTGATGAATTCAGGTCGTTTTCACTCCGGGACGGCGACGCTCCGGCTCAGTGTCCGTCCGCTGTTTTCTCATCAGGTTTTCAGCATTAAGGAGCGATTGATGGATCTATTTTCTCTTTGCATCGCCTGTCTGGGAAGTGTAAAGACTATCTGTCTGCAGCAGGAGTTGTCTGCTGCTACAGTACATCTGCACTCAATAGGAGGGGTGGAAATGACCGCTCGGCCTCCAAAAGTACACCTTGGAGCAGATGAACTCAGGCAAGTCGTTACGCCATCGATCCCTGGAGCTTTTAACCAGCAGGCAGAATTCACTCCAGTCCAGACGCTCGCATTGATCACAGCGGCCGGCTGTTACGTAAGGTTACAAATCGAACGGCGAGCACACTGACGGAGGCGTCCTCCGGTCTGGAGTTCAGTTGTTCCCCGTCACATGCATAATGTCTGGTTTGGATGTTTTACACGAGTCAGTCAGCAGCTCATCGTGCTCCGGCCGGTCTCTGGCTTGGCTGGAAGAGTTTTTTTAAAGTCTGCTTTTTACCGTTCAGATGAACTCTGTTGTAGCGCTCAGAACAGCCTGCGGCGTGCCGATGAATCCGGCGCTGCTTCCCCTCGTGTTCCATCCAGGCTACTGTTGGCAGCGGAGGCTTCTGGGTTGTTGTGTACAGAAATGAAGTCAAACAGCATTCAGGCTTGTTTCCTGGACAGGTTTTTATCAATAAAGGATGGATTTTGCCTGCAGTTTGATACAAATATCAGAGGCGCTCTTCTCCCCGGCTGCTTTGTCTCTACAAACCCCCCTTCGTCTGCTGAGGCCGCAGGACGAGTCGTGTTCAGACGCTCGGCTTCTGTTTGATGGGAGGACTCTGCTGCATGCAGCGGAGAGGACGGCTGCTCTCACTTGTGTCTATATTTAGCCGCACTCTCACCCAAAAGAATAGAGATTTCAGAGGATATTAATGGATAATTGGGCTGTTTGATCTCTCAGACTGTGGCAGTTAAGTCATCTTTACGATTGTTATCTCGGGGCTTAAGCTTCCGGTCTCTGATTGATTGATTTGCAGAGACATTTCACTGTTTTTTTCAGCCTGATGAGCTCAGTTATTTACAGATTTACAGCATGGAGTCGAGAAACATGTCATCTCCCACAAAACATGTTCTAGGATCGAGCCGGCTGCTAACTGGGCTTCTGAGGCCTTTGTGAGAGTATTTGATAAGATAACGTGGTTAATTTATGACCTGAGTTTTGAATCTGTGCAGCAGATCTGGTGGTGCTGTGTGAAGGAAATGTGATCAAATAGCATCAACAAGATGAGGCAGATCGGACCTGGAGACGTGGCAGAACTGTTTGGATGTGTGTGCAGCACTGGACTCTGAACTGTATCTCTCAGTTGTTAAAATCCAGGATGAAATGATTGTCAGTGGGAAAACGTTAGTGTGCAGCGTTTTGGTGTTTGATGAGTCTGTTGGCCTGAAAACATCTTGTTCCCTGGGAGAACCTTTCGTTGGTCATTTCTCTGTGTGTAGGTGAATGTACTCTTTGGTTCTGTGGATCGCAGCATCCTGGCCGGGTTCTCCTTCTATCTCTCAGATGGGAGATTTTCTGTGTCACCTGGTCCCTGCATAGTTTGGTTCTGCTGCTTTGTCTTCTGTTGTGCCTCATGGTTTTGTCTTCGCTCTTCGTTCTTCCCTTAAATCATGCAAACAGCTAAATCAGCTGCATTTCATTTGACTGTTACGCTGATGATATCCAGGTGTACGTCTCTTTTAAACCCGATGAGACAATTGCAATTGTGTGTTCCTTTCATCAGCTTCCTGTTAGATTCAGGATTGATTTTAACCTGACCTGGACCAGAACTGGTTGTCTCCCACACTTGACTGAATGAAACTCACTCCATCAGTGAAACGTACCCTCCAGTTTGGATACAGCAGCGTCTGTGTCCACCTGTTAAAGAGCTGCCGTTGTGGTATTTGAAAGCAAACACACCAAACCCTGTAGCTGTCTGTCGTTCCTCTCAGGACACAAGCAGGAACGATGAATAGTCATGATGACGGGATCTCTGCCTTGCTTCACACTCAGCTGGAGCCATTTCCCTCCCGCCGGTCATTTATTTATAACCACAGTCCTCAGTGTCAGTGGTCAGTCGGAGCCTCCCAGTATAAACCTTCCAGCGGGCAGCTTCACTGAGGAATAATTCAGCCTAAAGCACTCCCCTCCTGGCCTCAGTGTCATCAGATTGAGTGCCATCAGTGTGAGGGCTGTGGCGGAGACGGACCAGCGCTGAGAAAAGTGCTGCCAGCCGGGCTCAGATTCAGATCTGTGCTTTTAAAAAGCTTTCATGTCCAGGCGCATGTTTACACGGCCCTGCATCTCTGACACGTCCACAGCTGAAGGCCGTCCTGAAAGCTCCGCTGGAGACCAAAATACATCCATAAAAGAAACTATTATTCTCAAAGGAGGAGCTCTGTGGACAACTCTGACTCCCAGAACCACGAGATTCCTCACTTTAAAAGAATAAAGTGAAGATCTGAAAGATGAGGCGAGGTCGACGCTTTAAACTGGAGTTATTTGTCCCACTAATGGCTGCGATTGTTCGGCAGACGCCTGCTGTGCATGGTGATGACATTTGGCCGATCGGTAATGAGCAGAGCTAACGGAGCAGCGCCGTTCGGCAGGACGGCGCTGCTCGCTACAGCCCGGTCTTAATTTTCCTCTAATCTTCCTCCCTCACCTTGGCTCCCAGCTCTAATCACTGCACGAGGAGGAAGCCAGCGTCTAAATGAAGCAGCTTACTGGGTGATTAGGAAAAGGTAAATTATTCATTACAGAATGTGTAATCATAGAGCAGCCTTTGGTGGAGGGTGAGGGAATTCAGGGCCCGCTCTGCTCTCCAGGAGCAGGACCACACCCTCCCTCCCTCCTCCTCCTCCTCCTCCTCCTCCACCGCCGCCGCCGCTGACGGCGGCCGTGAGGAACCTGAGAGATGAAAGCAGCACAGAGAGGTGAGGGAGCCGCGGCGAACCCTCAGGTAATACACTGCAGCGCTGAAAGCAGCTCGTTAGCCGCAGTCGTCATTTTCTCTGTTAATGATGCACCGCCAGACTGGTGTTGAGTTTTCAGGGTGGTAACACGCTCAGAGACTCCACTGATCCCAGCAGCTCGCTGTCTGAGCTGTTGGTTCAATACTGTGGTCAGAACTCTACGGGTGGTCACTTCGTATGCAGACAGCGATTTCTTGATGGATTTCAGACTGTTTGCTCTCAGGTCGGACTCAGGTGTGATCCAGAAAAAGTCTCCGATTGATCTGAAACTCTGTTCTGTTGGTCTGGTGTTGCATCCAGTGGAGCTCAGATTCCTCTGGTGTGGAAATTTGAAGGCTTACTCATAGTTTGATAATGTGACTGGTTGAGAACACAGACATGAGTTTGTGTAATCAAAATGAAGCGTGTGCATCCAGTTTGACTTCCTCCAGGTTGGTTTGAGTGCAGCGTCGTTGTTTTTCCCCTGAATAAGAACTGAAGCAACGTTTGTCTTGTTGTTTCTTTTCTTACGTGTTTCGGTTCAGGTATAACGAGAACATGCGTTTGTGTTTTTCTGTTTGGAGCCATTATCTGTTGAGACTGCTACCTCGTAAATATCCGTGGGCCTTGACTTACTTTCACTAACTCACTTCTTCCAGCACATTCAACTGGATCTGTCGCTTCACTAGTATGACACATTGTCATAATCCTGCAGAGGAAGACTGTGAGGACGATTCAGAGCTCAAAAATCAAGGTCAGTTAAACAATCGAGGAAACTGTGAGCCGGCAGAGCGCCCCGAGCAAAGCGCTGATCCTGCAGGAGTGTTCCAGCTGCTCAGTGACCACCAGCGGAGGACCGGCTGCATCTGGCAGCTTCCACTGTGACTGCGTGTCTGTGCGAACGTGAAACACAAAGTCCTGAGTCAGTGTTTCCCCGAAAAGATTAAAAAAGTAACGGCCACCACGGAGCCAAGGAGAACAAAAAAATAAGTCGGAGGAAGTCATTAATCAGCCTGAATGGTTTCTGCTTCTCTACTGGAAATAACCTTGTCTTGTAAGAGACGGCTATCTGCTCGGTTTATCAGCAGAGGTTAAGTGCACGCTCGCCATCTGCGACTCTCCATCATGAGACAGTAATAAAAGCTCAAAAAGCCTCGTGCTCCAAGATCACCCAAAGTCAGCGGTGTTGTTTTAGCCTAATGGGCCGGCGAGCGCAGGAATAATTACTTAAAGCCCGGGAGGTTCTGCATGAGGAAAGTTAGATAAATGTGAGGCTGTTTCTAGTTTTACTTACCCCGAGCAACAAGCTGCAGGCCCGGCCTAAATACCAAATGTTTGTAATGGGGTAATAATTCATAAGAGGAATCGTTTCGGGTTCATTTTAGCCGCTAACGTGAAGCAGAAAAATGGGACATTTTAGAGCGGAAGCGTCGTAATGAGAGGTATTAGTACACTTCAGCCAGGATCGTTAGGCTGTTTTCATGGATTATTAGCTGAAAATGAACCGGAGGAAGAGTGGCGGGTAAACACTGGTAATGTAATCACATATCACGACTGCAGATATGATTGTGGGACTAAACGTGCAGTCGGAGCTCGTTAAGCTCGGCGGCTGGGCTTGTGTTTTTGTCTTTTTATTGTATTTAGAAGTGTAGATGTAGCTGCAGCGTCTCTGTTCTTCAGGCTTTGATGAGTCTCTGATCTTCCTCTCTCATAACATCGACTCGGATCACAAAGCAGTCTGTCGCTGCCTCGCCTGTTTCATCCCTCAAACATATCGCAGCGGCGTTAACGGGAACCATTCTGCAGCCGAGGAGTTTTTGAGTTTCCACCGCCAAGTGGCTGCTGTAACTCCTCTCACGCTGCTTGTGAAGGAGGAGTAAAGCCGATCCAGAACCTCCGGGCCTGAAGCCGCTGCTACAAAGAGCCCATTGAGTCGGCTCATTAATGCACAACCTTCAAGGCAACGACTGATAGTAGAAAACATTCCAGCCTGTGCGAATCCTTCCCTGCAGTAAATCTTAGTGGATCGTTCCTTCGCTCTCCGTGGAACTTGTCACTTTGAATTAGGATGCTGTAACTGCACATATTCACTCAACCAACCAACCGACTGACTGACCGACCGACCAGCCGACCAGCCGACCGACCAGCCGCTGCCCTGCAAGACGCCACCGCTCAGTGAATGACTGATTATGTGAAGTGACCGGCTGAAGCTGCACAGAGATATCACTCAGTTTCAGAGTTTATCAGAACAAAATCAGGGCTGCAACTTCATATTTCCATTTACTTTACATTTAACACACATTTATTGTTGATTATCTGTTGATGATTCACTCGATTAATCAATTAGTTGTTTGGTCAAGAAAATGGCAGTCAGTGTTTCCCAAAGCCCAAGATGGCGTCCTCAAATGTCCACAACCCAAATATTTTCAGTTTACTGTCACAAAGGACGAAAGAAACCAAAGAATATCAACATTTAACAACCTGGAATCAAATCAGTTTGACTCTTTTTCTTTAGAAATCACTCAGAACTGATTCATCAATCATGGAAATAATTGGTGATTGATATAATAAATGAGAGCTATCAATTAATCAATTATTAAACTGTGATGTCAAAACAATTTATTGTTTTAAGTGAATTGAATTTGATTAAATCAGACACGTATTTGCAGTAGAAAGCACTCGATATCAAAAGAAAGAGACGGAAAGAGCCGAGCTGAACTTCACCGTTCGACAAACAAGAAGGAACAAAGAAAAAGAAATAAAGAATCGAGGTTAGAGGATGAAACAAGAAGGGCAGCAGGGAGGCGGGAAGAAAGAGAGGAGGGAGAGAAATACCAGAGATGAATTCACAACATTTGCACCTTTTAACTCTCAACAACCGACAGTGAAGATGCCTGTTGTCATAAAATGATTGATAACCTCTGATCTTATCTTGATGCTTTGAAGTCTCATGTAAAGCAGATTTTCAGTGATGTCACGCGTCTCGTTTGGACATTCAGGGGCTCCGTAGTGACGTGATGACACCATCGTGTTCTGACCGGTTCGTTAAAGAACCTCGTGGTTTGTTCTTGGATGGATCGTCTGTTTCTCTGTTATATTTAATATCCTTTGTATTTACCCTCTGAATGTTTTTGGACACATCTACATGGTCAGTGAACGGAATATAGGATTACACCTGAACACAGAATATAATATAATAATGTAACTTGCTAAGTAAAGTCAGATGGAGACAGAAATCCAAAGAGAAGTCCAAAACAACAACAGAGTACCATTTTTTAATTAAAATAAACAACAAAAACGAAACTTCCTGAGGTTACAGTTAAATAAAAAATAAAAAGACTGCCGTGTCTTAAGAAATACTGGTGATTTTATCCATTCTCATTCTTTAAATGGGCCAGACAAGTTCTCCTGGATCAGAAGCTGCTGACCGCTGGGAGAGGAGACGAAAAACAACTGAAAACGCTGCACAGGTAACAGGTGCTGAAGCAACCAGATATAAATACCTTCCACTCTGTTTGCCCAACAGTACCTTCAGTAATCAGTGAGTGCAGCAGTGAGACATATGGAGTGAAGCACTTCTAAGACTCAAATATGGAGGAAGAGAAGAAGAACCTTTTAATTGCGATATGAAAACCTCAAACATAAGTTACTGTCCTTGAATAAATGAGTTATTTTCTGCCTGTAAAGAGAAGTGACGGATGACGGCGATAATCAAAAATGGCTCGTTAATTCTCCCAATCTGGCGTCAGATATCATCCTTCATGTTCGGAGCAGATCGAACCTGTTAGCTTGTCGTGCTGGTTATTAACGAGCAGGCGTGTTTGTGCGAGGAAAATCATCAGTGAGTGAATAAAGACTGCAGCCGAGCGACGCCCTCCTGTGATTGGCTGCTGCTGACAGACGCAGGGATTCAACAACAAACTCCCACAACGTGACGGCCGCCGTCTTTATTAACGCCGTCAGTTCTGCTGAGCAGCGCCTCGTTTACCGCCGGGGGCTCGTGATGAACGGAGGTGAGGATGTTAGCTGCGTATCGTTTATCAGAGCGGGAAACACGGTTCTGGACCGCCGTGTGGTTCTGTGTGTGGTGTTCTGGTTGCATTAATGTGTCGTTTGGACCTGGACATGGAGGCGCTGCTCAGTCCAGACTGTTGGATAGATCCATACATTCATGATCCCCAGAGGACGAATTCTGTTCTGTTCTAAAGAACGATGACATTCCCACCAGCCTCAGCTGCACCGTGTGCTAATGCTAAACGCCATCATGTTAGCATCGTCGTTAGCGTGTTTCAGCACCAACCAAAACCAAAACCAGTCCGAAGCTTCTTCACAGAACTGTCTTTCTTTTATTCACACGGATGGTCTTGTTCAGTTTTCTAGGTCATATAGAGGAACCAGCATCCGTTTCACAACCATGTAAAAAATCCTTGTAGCACATTTACAATTTTTAAATTTGAGTGCTGATAATCAAAAATAAACTTTTTAATCTCAATTTTGTCCAATTTACAGTTTGATTTTCTTCGATATGAACACTGTGTCCTCAGTCAGAGCTACTCTGTTATTCTGTCTGCTGTTCATTTAGTGTTGGCACAATCAGAAATTAAATTACACTATTAAAATACTGAGCACGTTCCTGCTCTCCAGAGGATGAACCTCCATTTTAAAACAACATGAGCACTGCAGCACACTTTTTTGCAGAGATATTACACAACTTATAGCTTATAGTTTTCCACTAAAACCTGTTTTCTGATGTTCATGGTCCCCAGATGATTCATCTTAAACTGTTCTTTAACCTCTAACATCATCACCTTCCACCTAAATGTCCCTGAGACCTTTCCTCTGCCCTCAGGACGCACTTCACATGTTCAGTCCAGCTGCTGTTTAAGTATTTAAGAGCAGTTAAGTTGTCGGGATGTTGATTTTTCAGCACTGTGAGTTGTAGTGAACTTTATAATCGTGTGAGTGTTTGTGCTGTGAGTGTGTGTGGAGTCCTGACGGGGCAGATTTGACTCCTGGTTTCAATTTCACTGTGTGGATTTAATTTAACCTTGCAGTTGGTGTGGATGCTGCGTGGAAATCCATTCCTGTTGCAGACATTCCCTCCGGATCTGCCACAACGTACCGTGTGTGCGCCCTCAGCACTGAGCAATTACTCACTTGGCGGAGCGGGTGTTTTTTTGTGGTGGGGGGTTATGTATCAGCATTTATTTTCACTTTTGACAGAGTTTAGGAACGAATCAGATGCTTCTATTTTTATTTTGTTTTGCTGCGAGGATTACACGTTGACATATCGCTCGCTGCTCTCAGCAGGGATGAACCAGCGTTGAACCCGGCAGCACAGGTGAGGAGGCGCAGGAAAATGAAAAGCCTCTAAAGCGAGCTGTCATCTTCTTTATATAATCCGTCCTCTCCCATGCAGCTGCTCTCCTAAACACCCAGAACACTCTCGGCCGTACAGTTCTGAAGGAGCAGCCTCTCCGGTGAACCCCGGCCCGGTTATCTTTTACAGGAGAGCACATCAGTAACATCGGCCCTGCGAGGCGTCAGGCGCTGTCGTCCTCTGTCCTGAAACTACTTTGTCCTGGTTTTGTGGTCCATTTGTCTCCCTCTGCTCTCGCGGCTCGATGCGAGGCGCTTAACAAACGAGCCCGATAGTTGCTGAGCTGTTCGTGCGGCGGCGGCGGTGTCTCTCCAGGGTCACACGGGGGAAGGGGATGGCTTGGGCGCCACGTTCTTGCTGACCTGTTCACTACCTGCTTCTAATGGGTCATATTTTAGCTCCTGTGGCGGTGACAAATGGCCGCGCTCTAAAAGCCCTGTCCAAGGTGCTGAAACTCGGTTGATCTATGACTGAGTCTCGCTGATAAATGCCTCCCATCAGTTTGCGCGTGACGCCGATTCATCACCTGGCTGAGGTTTGTGTTGGGAATCCATATTGGATTTTTAATGAAAGAGAATATAATGCAATTCAAAGTCAATGGGTTTGCCAATGTCCTCGGACTTTACACACACACACACACCCATTAAGGTACGTACACACATCCCTACACACACACACACACACACACAGAGAAAACCTATCTCACAGGCTCGTTGTGCTGTTTGAGATTGCTTTGAATTTCCCTAACAGTGTTAGCGCGTCCGTCTTGAAGGGCAGCTGCTGTAATTGTGTTTGTCCGCGGCAGATCTCACACTTCTGCCACCGCGTGACTCCGACAGCGACACAACAAGATTTATGAACCTCATCCACACAAATTAATGTCATGCGTTTCTTCTCCGTGTTTTCGTGGCGGCAGACACATGTTTCGTTGGGGGGAAATAAATTGTAGTTATGAGACACCACACAGTTTTAATGAAAAATGTATTTGTTCATAAAATTGTTTACATTATAGTCGGTTTTATTGACCACTAGACTAACAAGGTTTTTTTTTCTGCCGTTATAAACTATCTTCGCTTGGCACCATTTAATGTAACACAGCAAGGAAAAATGCTATTTGCAGACATCAAAGCCGTCTCAACAAGGTATTTAAGACAGAAAAGTTCCTGTGCTGTGCTTTAATCTGGTTGCACTGCATGAATGACCAGTAGCCATGTAGATTATAGTCAAGATATCTGCCTGATTAAGCTTGTTATAATGACACAAGTTGGAAATACAAAATCGTCTCTGCTTTTAGCCGGTTACATAAATGTGTATGAACTTTTCCCTCCGACGCCACCTCAGGGTTACAGTTGCCCTCCGCTGCAAAATGTCCCGTCAGAAGTTGTGAAAAGAGGGCAAGAAAATCACCTTGTCCAGTGTCCATCACTCTTCATCTTCACTTAATCCCAAAGTGCTTTTACAGACAAGGACGTTTCTTACATGGAGTCGTCCTGTAAGTCTATTACAGTCGCCCTCACCTTGACTCCAGAGACACCGAATTCCAGGAAAGAATAAGAGGAGGAGGAATGAGAGCTAGGAATCAGCATGGCTTCAGCCGGGTCTGCTATCAGTTTCCTGTAAAACACCTGGCTGTACAGAGACGTATAGATGACGGAGCACGCCACAGCAACCACAATAAAAAACACTGCACAAGAAGCCATCACCAGACTGTCCCAGTTCTCAGTTTTCTCCCTCGGGGCCGCTGCCTCCTTTGTGGTCACATTGACACAGTCCCTGCTGTATGCAGGCTGTGCTGCAGTGACCTCAACACAGACCTGGTAGCGAGTAGAAGGCTTCAGCTGTTTGATGCGATACTCTTTGACATCAGCAGGAAGCCGGGCTCTGAATGGCATCAAGAGGCGCCTGCCGTCAGATAATATTGACCAATTTAGCTGTGATACCAAACCACCTGTGCTCTCCCAGGAAACCATGACAGAATGAGTCTGGACAGACGTGATATATACATGTAAAGGTTGCTTTGAAGGCTGGGAAACGTATCCGTCCACCGCAACCATCACAGACTTCAGGTCCGCCCCGACAAGATTGTGGGCGATGCAGGTGTACGAGCCCGCTTCCTGCTCCGAGGCGTCGTAGATGTCAAAGGTTCCCTCGGGGTGCATGTAGTACTTATCAGACACGCTTCCAGGTAGGACCCTGTCGCCCGCTGGTGTCACCCAGTAGATCTCTGGCTCTGGTTCTCCGAACGCCCGGCAATGCAGTGACACCGAGCTGCCTTTAACGACTTCAACCCGATCCGGGAGGCTCCCAGGTGAGATCAGAGGGAGGCAGATCTCTGTCATCTCCCTGAAATGCACCTGTCGGACATGCTGGCCTTGGTACTCTGGAGGCTCCACGCAGAACAAGGAGTCGGGCTCCATGAAGCGAATGGCGGTCCTGTTCATGTTGATCCAGCGGATGACGCAGTCGCAGCGGATGGGGTTGCTGTGCAGACTGACCTCCCGCAGGTTGGGCAGGGAGTCCACGGTGCTGCTGTGGAGCGCGCTCAGAGCGTTGCTGTTCAGCATCAGAGTCTCCAGCCGGGGCAGCTTGTGGAAGGCTCTGGGGTGAATGTAGGACAGCTTGGGATTGTTGGTGGCCTCGATTTTCGTCAACTCCGGCAGGTTGTTCAGGGAGAAGCTGTCGATGGATATGAGCTCGGGCATGCTGTTGATACCGAGCTCCTTGAGGTGCATCATGTCCATGAAGTCACCTCTCTGGATCCTCTCAATGGGGTTTTTATTTAAATCCAGAAACTTCAGGTTCTGGACTCTCATCAGCGCAGCTCGCGGCACTCGATTGAGCAAGTTGTCAAAAAATGAGATGCTCTCTAAATTCTCCAGGCCTACGAGAGCATTATCTGGAATTTCCGTCAAATTATTTTTGGCAAGCACGAGGCTTCGCAGGTTCGCCAGCGGCTTGAAGTTCATGTCTGACAGCTCAAGGATTGGGTTTTCTCCCAGCATCAATATCTCCAGGTTGGGGAGATGCTGGAACCACTGGCTGTTGATGCTTGTCAATCGATTTGAGTTGAGATGGAGCCTCATCAGCCTGCTCAGGCCCTGGAAGGCTGCGGGGCTAATGGAGAAAATCAGGTTGTGGTTGACGTAAAACTCCTGGAGATTGGGCAGCGAAGCGAGGCAGCTGTCAGAGAGCTCCTGGATCCAGTTCTCCTCCATGTGGAGTGACAGCAGCTGGGGGAGAGACCCCAGACAAACATCGCTCACAGAGGAAATGTTATTCTGAGACAAGTCAATTTCAGTGACGTTGGCCAAGTAATCCAAAGTTTTCTCCACATTAACGATGTTGTTTGTCTGCAGCAGCAGCACCTGTGTTTCTGAGGGGAGTCTCTCCGGTAGCGCTGAGAGACCCAAGTCATTACAGTCCACTGTGGCTGCCTCGGTGTAAATAGAGCTCGGTGAGAACCAGGGTCGTATCTCACACCGGCACAGTGCAGGGCAGTGAGCGCCCCCCTCAGAGGCCAGGACAAAAGCAGCCAGAGACAGCTCAGCCAGGAAGCAAGCCACAACTGCTGTCTCCTTCATCTTGGCCCCGTATTCCCTTCAGCCAGTAATTGGCCCTTATGGAGTCAGCTGTTAGCACTGTTAACTTCACAAATAAAAGCTCATTTGTTACTGCAGGAAGACAGAGCGGATTTCTGCTGACGCCTGGTCCCTGAAGCTTTGGCCCTGTTGTCTTCCAGCTTTTGGCAAAGAGAGGCAACCTTTCAGTTCAGTCCGTGCCAGGTTGTCATGCACGCTGCGATATGTCAAGGTCGATGTATCCTTCAGGGAGCGGCGCGTCGCAGCAGAGGGGCGGTTGAGGAATGCTCTGGCTCCGGCTGGGGACGAATCACTCTGCCTTCCATCATTATTATCCTCCGTCGCTGTCACCGGTGTCAGTTTCCATCTGGGGAGAAAGGAGAGAAAAAAGGCCAATAAAACACGGTGCTGCTGAGATATGAACCCATATTGACATTTAGGAATATTGAGACTTATTAAGTCTTTTCAGCCTCATTTGATTTTATTGCTTTCCCCGCACCGTCGGAATTGTAAGTTACGATTAACTTGACCCTGCGTAGATTATTTGACAGGTTTGAAACCAAAAAGGGTACTTGTGAATCTCATTGTATGGCTGAAGGGCGAGAGGACTCTGCCACTCGGGCCGATGTTTTCTTTTTTTTCAAGTCAAAGCAGTAAAATAAAAGTGTCCTAGAAAAGTTGGAGCTCTGAGATGACGCTCAAAAGTACATTAATTCAAGAGGCACATCATCGTAAGTCCCTTTTTTTTTTTTTTTCCCCACCACGTCGTAATTAACAGAGCCTCACCACCCCCGAACCTCTCTTCTGTCGTGAGCGACGCACCTGCACACACTTATCAAATCACCCACACAAAATAACAAGCAGGCAGTTTGCCGCAGCTGATGCACTCAACCTCAAGGAGTTGTAGATCCACCAAAAATATCTGTCGAATGAGCTCGCCGCGGGTCCTGTGCTGCGACTGCTCGGCAGCTTTTTGCATAATTCATAAGGCGCTGAATCAATGTTGTTGGTACAGGTGACAGGGCTACGGCGGGCTTTGCCTATGTCGACTGCACATATTGATGTTTTGATTAATTTGTGACCTTGAGTGCAGAAGCCACCGCTGAGTGTGCGACAGTAGATGAAGCTGTCGGTAAAGTCTGGAGCAGCCGGCTGCTGATGAGGACGAGCTATGACACTTCATGCATACATTAGCTTGTTTATGGCGGTCTGTGTGTGCAGGATTGCAAAAACAGATCGAGTTCGTCTCGCTTTATTCCCCCTCTCTCAAAGCTCAGCAGCAGCTAAAGCACTTCTACTTAACGACATTGTCCTCCATGACAGTTTGGAGCCAACATTTTCCTACCAGAACTCTCACTGGTACTTTATTTAATACTTTATTTTAGAAGTAAGACCGTGTATATTTACGTTATCTTTTTCTGTGTTGAGCTGAGTGTGTCTAACATTTAGCAGCTGTTTGAACACACTGTTTACACTGATCCCACCATTTACACACTGAAAGAAGATAAGATTTTGTGGAGAAAGTCCCCAGACTCCCTTAAGAAATCTGCCAGTTTAGTGAGTTGTTGAGTTGGAGACACTTTATAAACTCTGTGAAACTCTGTCTCTGACCCATTCTGCATTATTTGGACCTTCCTGTTAATTCGGCAAATGTTCTACATGAGCTTCTTTCTGTCTTTGTGTAGAAACATGGAGTCTGTTTGTCTCAGTGATGGATGAAGTGTAGATTGACGCCTGTAAACACAGTGTAATGTTTAAGATTGAGAGTGTGACTCACTAGATGTTGTCTATGAGCCTTTTAACCGTCTGATATCTACATGCACAACAACAACAGCCTCCAAGCCGACACCTACACCTGAAAGTGGCACCTGAACACCGTCGTGGTCACGAACCTAAACAAGCTCGCAGCTCTCATGATGAGTGTTCATCAGACTGAAAGATGGTGCAGTGAGATCTTTCTCCAGCACTGCAGCTCTGACTGCAACATGTCAGATCAGAGAAGACTCTCGAGTTGTTTTGTCATTTAGTTTAAAGGACTTGTTTGCAGGAAGCTGTCCTCCCATAATCACCCATTTTTAGTAAATCCACTTTTCTCCCTTGTTTATTTTTAATTATCTGTCATTTCAAATGCAAGGCTTGTTTCTGAGCGTCCTCCAACAGGGACGCAGCTTTCTTCTTACACTAACAATATGAATACTTCCACCATCTCCTCCCTCTCTCTCCTCTCCCCCTCTCCCCCTCTCCCCTTTCTCTCTCCAGCCATCTGTGTGAAACATCACACTCAGTTACATCCAAGCTGCTCCACGACAACAATGTTAGAACAAATCAATCTGCCTTTAACGCGCCAAACTCTTCATTCCGTCAATACATAACCAGCCGACACTGTACTGTACAGTTTGTGTGTTTTATGTCACGTGTCGTCTCTCTGCCGTGGCTCGCCTCCATCTGCACTCTCTCCTCGGCCGTCTTTGTTTTTTCTCTTATGCAACTCATTAGAAGCCCTGCAGGCATCCGTCTCCATCGCCCAGAGAGAGAGAGGGAAGCTGCTGTACTGTATCCATCATTACACTGTTATGTAAATGCTTCTCCACAGAGATGCAAACAACACATTTATGTACAGTATTTAGGTAACAACAAAAACAACTTATATGCTAATGAAGCGAGCGTGGTGTGCATGTTAAATGGAGCGCTTAATGCCGGATGTTTTCTCCTCTGATTGGAGAGAGTGCTCTCAGGAGATGCTGCCGTGCACTAATTTAATTTCTCCTGTTTACTTCCGTGACGCTCACACACTCATTTCCCTCTTATTACTTAACAATATGAGCCTGCAGTGACTTCCACACACACACACACACACACACACACTTAAATATAATGGAGATCAGAGCGGTGGCTGACTTTCATGATGCTAAATATAGAGTTAGTGTTATGGGTGTTATGTGGGGAAAGAACGGTAACATGTGGCGACGGTTTACTTAAAAGCCGATTTCATGTAAATGAGCTACAGATCGTTATCTAAAGGAAGCGATGACGGCGTCTCCTGGCAGACAGCACGAAACAAATGTAGCTTAATTGGTGGCAGCGATTCAAACGCAGAGCAGCAGGAGGAACAGTTCACTCGCGTTCGTTCAACTTCTATCATCCCAGCTCGTCCTCGCAGCTCAGATACAACAGACTCTCAGGACGACACAACTTCAAAAGACTTCTATTAAAGCTCCTACAAAGACATTTAACTGGTTATGAAACAATAAGATACCGATGCTGCTACATGAGGAGCAAACAAGAGAAAGTAGTAGAAAGTATTTGTACTTCTGAGTCGTAAGTTATCCAGTTAACAAGAAGCAGGATGAGATTTTTCTTTAGATCATTTTATTTTCTACATTATATTTTGTGGCTCTGATCGGTAAAACACGACTTTTGTCCACAGGCGCCTCTAAAATCAACAGAAAGATCAGAGTAAATAGCAGCAGCTTTAAATTCATGAGACTAGCTTTGCCCCAAATACTTTTTAAGTTAAGTTTACAGTTATTAAACTCAGTTTTCTCATGCTGTCCAGTGCAGCAGCTCTGTATTCTCTCTTAATCACTCTGTTGTAGCTCCTGTCTCTTTAAGGCCCCGCCTCCCAAATACCCAGTCTCCCCTGATTGGCCAGCTCTTACACGTCTGAGCCAGCTCTGCAAACAGCAGCAGAGCAGCTGTGCCAAATCAATTCTTACGTGCCGAAATAGCAACAAGGTATTTATTAAGTGAGAGTGCGACGTGGTGACGTAACGACAGAATTGAAGGTGAGACGACTGACGAGGCGTTTAAGGTGCAGCGTTTTCTGTGGGAGAAAGGAGCTTCTCTTGGTTTGGACTTTGAACTTGCACTCAACAATATAACCAGAGCATCTAATTCGAGTCCAAACGTGATTTTTAAGCTCACAGGATCATTACAGAGGTCGACTCATCGTCTCTCTGGACCTCCTGAGCTTCATCAGCACCACGGGCAGACCTCAGAGGTCCAGAGGTTGTAGGTGCAGAGGTTGTAGGTGCAGAGGTTGTAGGTCCAGAGGTTGTAGGTCCAGAGGTTGTAGGTGCAGAGGTTGTAGGCGCAGAGGTTGTAGGTGCAGAGGCTGTAGGTGCAGAGGTTGTAGGTGCAGAGGTTGTAGGTGCAGAGGTTGTAGGTGCAGAGGTTGTAGGTGCAGAGGTTGGAGGTGCAGAGGTTGTTGGTGCAGAGGTTGTAGGTGCAGAGG
>CAEMYA010000250.1:181705-199139 GCA_903131615.1 Diplodus sargus | reverse complement strand
CGATCAGATCTTCAGCTGTCAGCTTGCCAGGTTTAATTATCTCTGCTGTTAATGTCAGCGAGTCTCTGGACCCGAGTGTGAATGTAAATCAGAACCTTCTTAATTCCCCCCAAAGAAGAATTAATCTCCGTATAGTGAAGCTCCTCGTCATATCCAGTGCTCATTTTTGCAGCTCCGGTAAAATCATTAAAAGCAGACGAGCTAATCGCTTTAAAACAGAGTTCTGTGCTCATCGCTCTGTGCGCAGTTCAGAACTTGTACTGAAGAGCACTCAGAGAACACGGGCCGGTGCCAAGAACTCACAGTTCTCGTTATGTTAGAACTAGAAAAAGGCTTATTTTGTCCTTTGGATTCAAATGCACACACCAGATTTGTTTTCATCCATGCGAGTGCTGCAGTTCATCAGAAAATATCGAACATGTTCAGAACTTCCTCTGAAGAAATTATGTATGAAAGGAATAAAAACCTCCTGATCTGTTGTTGACAGCAGCTTTTATTTCCAGAACATCCTGAAAGACAGAACAGGTGGATTTCAGTGATTGTTGACCTTCAGAACAACTTATATAACCGCTGCAGGTTAAAAGTGACGGCAGAGACGGTTAGAAACAACCACAGACCGGAACAAGCAGCCGGCCGTGCAGCACCGGACCGACTCCACACGTCTGTCGTCAGGGTTCAACTTATAGTTTACTCCTTCTGAGAGAGAGACGCTGTTCACACTTTGGTTTTACCTGAGTGAAACAATCACGAGTGGACAGTTTTTCAATAAATATCTTCATGTGTAACATCTGCTGAATTCTATTACTGTTCAAACAGTGAAGAACGTGTTGTAGACAGCGTTTCACAAAGTTTATACAGCGTCTCCTCTTAAAACGAGTCTGTAAATTTAACGTTTTTTCAAGGGAGTCTGGTGACTTTCTCCACAGGTGCCGATATTACTTAGTTTATACTGGATTTGTAAAATTTGACGTGCTTCCTGTCAATATGTTGTATTCTTTAATCAGTTTAATCAGAGGTACGATGCACTTCAGACACCGAAGCAGACAGGATGCAGTTAAACAGGATAAACGGACGGCGATGCCACGACTAACTGATGCATCGTAATGTATCGTATGAAATGCCGAATCTTCAAGACGGCACCAGTGATGTAGAATCAGCTGCAGTCGTCTCACAAAGTGTGTTAAGTTTCTCTTCATGACGCAGCGACTCTTAAAATAACAACATTTGTAAGGGAGTCTGGGATGCTGCCGTTACCACCTCAGCTTCTCTCCAC
Source organism: Diplodus sargus (assembly GCA_903131615.1). Taxonomy (NCBI): domain Eukaryota; kingdom Metazoa; phylum Chordata; class Actinopteri; order Spariformes; family Sparidae; genus Diplodus; species Diplodus sargus. The sequence goes on along the minus strand of CAEMYA010000250.1, from coordinate 197,866 downwards.
GACAACAAAGTGACGTCATCGTAGAAGATCTCTCTGACCTGACTTGTGTCCTGTGTTTTCTCCCAGGTGTCTGTGGGGCTGCTCCACGGCCGCGCCTCTCACATCATCTGGCCGCCACATCGCTGGCAGCAAATCAAACCGTCTCTACCTGCAAACAGAGGACCGCTGGACACTCAGGAGGAGGAGGGATGAAGGCACGAACACGCAAACATACAGTTCAAATATGTCGGTAACGAGATCTGAAGTAGGCGAGGAGTTCGTCAGCTGCAGCGTCCGGACCGACAGGCTTTGTTTTTAAAAAGTCACATTCAGGGAAACAGGCGCTGGAATCGATCGGCTGCCGTCATGTGAACTGTTTGACTGTATGTGTCGTTAACGTCACCACAGCTCAGTTACTGATTGTCCCAGAGGAGCAGACGACAGAGACAACGTGTGACGACTGGTGACGATCGTCTGCTGTCAGCGTCCAGCATGTGACTGCTGCGTCTCTGTTTGTTTCTCTGTGAACTGAGTTTATTTGTTTTGGACTGTTGGTCGAATAAAAATAAAAATAAAAATACAATTTTCTGCCAATTTATAAACTAACAAATACTGTATTAACTGTGGAGGTAATTAATAGTTTAACTATGACTCACCTATCAGCACCAACTCATCAACACATACAACCAGAGTGGCACTCAGTAGAGTGCATACCTCCGCCACATCCTGACAGTCCACTTTAATTTAGCCAAACCTGATCCAGTCCAGACTCTGCAGCCCTGCAGCGCCTTCAACTGGCTCACATCACTAAGTTATAAACAGTATGATGAAGTGTTTTCTGCATGTCGTCTGATTAATCAGCTCCAGTAATGTCACTCAGTGGCTCAGTTGCATTGTGGGTAATGCAGGCACCAGATCTCCACACTTTCTCCTTGTTTTTCATCACCTGCCACCTACATTACCCACAATGCAACTTAGCGACTGAGTGACATCACATGCAGCGTCCTCTGGAGGAACAATAGTCTTTATAAAACATGTCTGCTGTGCTGCTGGACTTCAACTTCGAACCATTTTGGGACTTTTCCCTAAAAAGTTTCCATATATAAATGTTTTTCTTACTTGAGGAACAGAATTCTGTCTGAATCCGGCTCAGAGCAGCTCTGAGTGGAGGATGTTTGACAGGCCAGCGTCTGCCTTCACCTCACAAACTCTCTCCTCCGCCTTCACAACGAACTCCACACATCCTCTCATCCGATGCTGACAACTCGCACCTTTGAGGGAGATTATTAATTATTAAAGTAGCCAACAATGTTCAACAAAAAACAGCTTTTTAAAACAAACACACAGACTGAATGTTTGAGCACTTTCCCCTCTGAGACGTGTGTTTCCTCCGAGTACGACCTCTTCAGATCACTGGAGGAAAACCGTTTGAATCCAGTCACGGGCTGAAACACTGTCTGTCATTATCTAAGGATCTATTTAACGGTGCTTTTGTTTGTGTGGGTTGCGTTGTCACCTCTGAGCAGAGGGCCGCTGACGGTTCACACGGAGCCCATGAATATTCCCTCCTTCATTAAATGCTCTGAGAGGAGAGACGAGTGTTTAGCCTCCCACATCCAGCAGGTTATCTGAAGCCTTCATTAGAGAGAAAAACACACAGACACAACAGCCGACTTCTGGCCGACTCTCCAGCGGCTGGAGAAGCTCCGTCTCTTAAGAGGCGCAGCGCTGATTTGCATGAATCAAATTGAGGGAGCACTTGTGGTAAATTCAGCCAAATGAAAGCTCTCAGATGTGGCTGTTGATTGTGTGGAGCTAACAGCTGTGTCACGGCGTAATGGGACCCTGGAAGGCACAAGTGGGGCTAAATGCAGGTGTACTCAACCCCCCCGCTGAGCCGACGTACAGCAGCAGGCTCACATCTGCGTAATTAATTCACTCAGATGTGATGTGCGTGTGCAGTGTGACATTAAAGGGTCATGTCTGAGGTCATCACACTGACTGAGTTGAGCAGAACGACTGTTAGCAGGAGGAGTGTCGGCCTGCTGCAGCTCCAGTCTGACAGATAACATCCTCTCCTCCGTGTTTGCACATCTTTCTGTACTTTACATCTCGCCTTTATTTTTATTTACAGAGAGCTGAAAAGACTCATCAGTCCGTCGCTAAGCTTCTGCTCTGTTGCCGTGCCAACAAACGCTGCCGGCTGCAGCTGCTAGGATACCGGCGTCGCCGCGGTGAGGTACGACCCGGTTCAGACGTGCAGGAGGGAAACTGCACGCCGGGCGGTCGATGTTTATTATGTCATTATTTGTTTGTTGTTTATTGTTGAACTTTCCGAGTCATTCACACAAAAGAATCTCACAGTGCAGGAAAAACAGCTTCAAACATCAGTAATAAATTGATCACTGTCATAATTACAATGTAAAAGGAAACTAATTGATCCATTTAAAGGGCAAAGACGCAGTTTTTATTGACTTGTGAAATCGTGAAATGAGACGGGTTTCGAATTTTCCAGTTAGTTCAAATTGAATCATCCTTTATTGATATTGTTCTTAGTATTTAGACTTTAAAGTTGAGATTTTCTTTGCTCTGTTTTGTGCATTTTAATGCATAAAGCGAGTCTCAGATTTCTGTCAGAGCAGTAAATCTAAAGATAATACAACAAACGCGTCTCCAGCCAACATTCATCCTCGAGGACGGTCATCACTCTAACGACCTCCTGCTGTCAGGTCAGCCGTCTGCTGCTCGTTAGTCTGAAGGAGCCGCTGCAGCGAAGCCTCATGGAGAGTGAATCAAACCAATCATCTGGACATGAAGGTAATCCCCATATCAGTGTCACGTGTTCATGCATATCACAGCAGTTCGCCCTGTTAACTGCCCTCTGCTGTGTCTTCTGGATCCCTAATGAAGTCCTGCAGCCGTCTATAAGCGCTCTGTGGCTCATTTGACTGTTTGATTGCTCCTCTCTCATGGACATCTTGACCAGTTTGAAATGCAATTATGTTGGTGGTACAGGGTCAGTCCAGCACTCTGGGCCTGTGAGAATCTGGGCCCTGTGGATCAGGACGTTTCCTCCAGCCCTCTAACAGATATTAAACTGGCTGATACGTGTGGGAGAGCCATGGGAATGTATCTGAAGTCACCAGCCGAGCCACCGGGAGAAACAGCAGCAACGAGATGCTTGTCTGACTCTGAATCCACCCGCTGATGTCAAAGCCTGAAGAACTCCTGCTCGGTCCTGAATAACCCAGCCGTCCTATTTAAAGACAGATAAAAATACTTATCTGAGATAAAGTCTGAAAGAAGTAGATGTTTCTATCTGCTGGAGGTTGTTCTGTTAATAGTTTTATATTAAATATAGAAACTTCTGATCAGTTTCCAGTTGGTCTGAGCACAGATAACCATCATTTAGCTGGTTGAACAGAAATGTTGACGTTGTTTCTGCTTTCTAAATAAATACATACATGTATAATTTATCTCGTCCTGGCCAGAAAGCTTTCATAGTTCACATCCCTGAGTGTGTTGTTGAGGCCGAACACTGTGCAGGTGATGAGATCGGCTCACCAGCTCCCAGTGTGATGAACGAACAATTTATTTTATTTTTTTTTAATTGTGCTGAGATGTCATTAAGTTCGTAATGATGTCGATAATTGTTGAACACTTAAGAAACGCTCTAAAACAACAGAGAACAGTTTCACTGTTTACTGATTAAAGCTGATTATTCAGGCTGACTCAGCAGATTTTAGAAGACTCGATCACCAAAACATCAGCAACAAGATTAGAATAATTAGTTATCGCAATTTGAGTGTGTGTGCAACGTCTGAGGTTGTTTAGTTCTTAAAGATTCAAGTTGTGTAATTGTGTTTCCTGCAGGAGGTTTCCGACAGCCACACTGGTGATTATCTAAAAAGTAAAGTTTAATTTACTTTGAAGGAGCCTCATTTCCCTCCTCCCTCTGCTCAGGTAAACATGTTGATTAACTGTGAGTTCATGATGAAACTCCAGCAGGGAAAAGACAAAGACAGGACGTGAACAGCAAAATAAGACACGTGGCCGAGGCACCGTCAAAATAAAGGCAACAAGAAAAAACCAAACAGTGACATTAAGTTTACAAATGAGCAAAATAAACTCACGAAATTTGAAGAAAGGAAATATTTTGACTCTAAACAGAAAAATACAAGTTACTCTCTGACTGAACTCAGATCAGTTTAATCTGCTCGTTAGCTCGTCGTCAAACTCACTTCATTCTAACTGAACACAAACTGATTCAGAGTCACCAGAACAGTTCTGGTCGGTCTCCACAGTCTCCTCTGGTTCGGTCCAAATCAATCCTCAGCTCACAGTAACATGAGGATGTTCTGTCTGTACATGCTGATGATGTCCGACTCTCTCTCTCTCTGTCCTCTCCTGATGGAGTCATAGTCCGGGTCAGCACCGCAGTAAATCACCTCTGTAGTGAGTCCTCTGTCTTCACACTGACCTCTGTCGCTCTCAGAGTTCAGTCCCAGTCTGCGGTCCACACGTCTTCACCGCTGAGCCCGGTCGAGTCCAGGCAGCTAACATGGCCACTAGCTGCATGGCTGACTGAGCTAATTAGCTAATGATCGCCTCCTGTATTTTAAGATCTATCTTCGATTTTTGGCTTTATTTCACAGAAGACACCTTTAACCAGAAGGCAACTCATGATGAGTCGACTGCTGAATGTGCACAAGTTTAACCCGTCAGCTGTCATAGAACAACTTATATTTAGTTACTCGCTACCGGTTTGTTCTCCAGAGGAGTGAGAAGGATTTCTGGAGGTCAGAAGTCAAACGGACGTCTTTGCTACCGCTGAGTTGAGGAGGAGGTTGAAAGGTCCGGCAGCAGCAGCAGCAGCAGCAGCAGCAGCAGCAGCAGCATGTCCTGATGTAACTGAGTGTTAGAGAGATTAAAGCGTGCGTCGTCTCTCCGTGAGCTTCCAGCAGTTTCTAAGCTCGTCTGCGTGCTGCTGTGATACGTTTCATCCCTGCGAGCTCCTTGGACGGCAGCGTGGCAAATTCTTTTTCTGCACATTATGCTGCAACAAAGAAAAAAACATTGGTTGGGAGAGATAACGGCTGATGAGCGCTTCTCCAATAATTTGAAAGTTGCATTTAAAAATAAAATATTTAAAACAAGTTCTCTGATAAAGTTTTTTTTTCTTCTTTTTTTTTGTTCTCTGGCGGTGACAGAAATTAAAGTTCATTATCTCCAGATGTCACCGTCGGGTTAGATAAAGCAAATGAAAGAGAAGAAGAATTGCCCCTTATTGGACTTTAAAGCCTCCAGTAATAACATTAAAGTGCCAGTATTACCATCCGTGTTGAATTAGAGTTCAGAGATCCATATCTGCACGACGCTCGCCTTGAATAAATCCTCTCTAATTACATAAAGTCTTCTTACACATCCCTCATAAGTTGTAAGCCATAATATAATATTGCAGGAGATAATGAAAGACATATCTTAGCTCCATAATTAAATATATTATAAGTGTCTCATAAATGTGTGCACCTCTGATATTTGTTCCCTGAATGTGACACCTGACATTTACAGGTGCCGGTGATGTTTCCAGTTCTGCCTCCGCCGGATGATTCTGTCCTCCTCCGACTTTCTTCTCGCCATGAAACAGCTCTGATGGTATTGGAGGTGTCGGCGAGCTGCTGGCGTCCTTGAGCAGAACCGTCTGGGGGATAGAACCTCCTCCAGGCCCAGATACTCTCATTTATCTCCTCTCGCAGCGGGGAGGCTCAAACTCTAATCTTCAATGAAATGTCACCTTGACCTCTCCTCAGCACAGTCAGTGGCCTCGGAAAAATGGGACTGGCCTCCACCAGCTATTGATGATTAATTAACGGTGTAGAACCGGCACTTTCATGTCACAGTGGCTGGAACCTGAGGAATTAATGAGTGGAGACATTTTACTACAACTCAAAAGTTCTTCAAGGAACTTTAAACTGCTCATGAAACAGTTTCAGATTAATAAATGGGACAACTGGCCATTTTTACACGTAGTTATAATATATAACGTCAATTATGAGCACATTTTATGTCGGCCTTGCTACCAAGATACATCTCACTGTTGGTTTATTGTTATGGAGACGTAACTTGAAGAGCAAGTGCTGAAATATTAACAACATTACTGTCTGTAAAGAGTTCCTGGTTACACTACTGGTGGTTTATACATGACGTGAAAAGAAAGATTTTGACCTCGTAATCTATCTCGTAAACGTTAGATTACATCTGACAAACTGTTGATATATTACTGTTAAGTTACAGCTAAAGGAGCTTTGGAGACGGTCCCGAGCCACAATGAGCACCAGAACCGGAGCCGAGTGGGCAAAAGAACCGCTCAGCAGCTTTCACGACCACCATGACGGACGTAAAAAGACCGAAGAGCACTTTGCAGTTTGGCCATAGCAAACTGACGCATGTTCACGTTTTCAAAAGTTAGCGTCGTTATAGCGTGTCGCGTTAGCAGGTAACGTTAGATTACATCTGACATTTGTTGACACAACTGTTTCAGAAACCTGGGATTTTATATATTTGCAACGTGTGTGACATCAAATTGCACAGAATACAAATTCCAACAGGCTGTGGCTCAGTGGGTAGAGCTGGTGGACCAGTGATCAGAAGATCGCTGGTTCGAATCCCAGCTCCCCAGGGCGGGACTGACCACATGTCGAAGTATCCTTGAGCAAGATACTGAACCCCAAAGTTGCTCCTGATGTGCAGTTGGCACCTTGTGAGGCAGCCACTGCCATCAGTAAGGGTCCTGCAACGAGCTGGCGACTCGTTCAGGGTGAGCCCTGGCCTACGCCCATTGTGTGAAACTGGATTTGGCCCCAGTAAGCCCCGCAACCCCTTAGGGGGAAAAAGCGGCAACATCCCGCGACCCGCATGGACAAGCGGACATGAAAACGAAACGAAACGAAACAAATTCCAACATAATGTTGCTTTAATGGCGGATGATTAACAAGATGGCGGTGGTGTTGATCTGTGCTGAAACTTCTCCAGATAAACGGCTTTGATGTATCTGACATGATGGACCACGTGGTTTCTGTGTACCACCAGGAGGCTGTGTGGTGTTTGTTCCCGGGCCCCCAGAGCCTCCTCGGGGTCCAGAGCCTCCTCGGGGCCCCGGAGCCTCCTCGGGGCCCCGGAGCCTCCTTGGGGCCCCAGAGCCCCCTCGGGGCTCCGGCCCCTTCAGAGATTACCAATTCATGAAGTGTGATAAGTGAGAGATGCTGCGACAGCGGCCAAGCTGCTGCTTAACGATGCCGGTCAGCGGCTGCTCGTCCTCTGAGAGGCTTTCTCCGTCTTCATTATGGATTCTGATATCTACCATCATCTGACAAGTGAGACACAAACACACACACAGGAAGTCAGGCGGTGTGTTTAGCCCCGGGGCCCTCAGCTGAGGCCTTCTGAGGATGGAGGAGGTGGAGGAGCAGGAGGGGGGTAGAGCTGGAGGTCGCGGAGGCAGCAGATGAAAGAGGACTTCAGTAATAGGCAGCACTTTGTAAGATCTGTTAGAATCTGAAAACAGGCTTTTGACCCAGAGACACGACCTGCATGACGAGCTGAGACCAGCAGAACCCCCTCGTCTGAAAACTCGCTCCTCGTGACTCAGTTACAGAGATTAGATGTAGAGATCCTGCTGTTTTTATACGACATCCTTCTGGTTCCTCCTGCGATCATATTTAACTGGCTTTAATTTATTTTAGTAGTTTGGTTTTGAGTTTTATTGCTTCAGGAAGGAGCAGCACCGCAGACATTAAGATATGGTATTATAGTATTAAGATGAAGAGAAGGAAGAGAAAGAAGAAGAAGTCTGTTTCAACCAAACATCACCAGACTCCATTAACAAACCGTCTGATTTTAAAAGTTGTTTCATGAGAAGAAACGTAACAAACTTTGTGAAACAGCTACGATGAAAGACACGACGGAATAAGTTCTACACACACTCACAATAAAATTATTATTATGAGATTAATTTAATGAAAGAACCTTTACAGGATCTTATCTTGGCTGTGTTGGTGTGACTGTCACAGAACAGTGACAGCAGTCGGTTTCTTCACTGAGGAAGTTAAAATGCAGCGCTGGTCCAAACCTGCATCAACACTGCACGGTGATAGAACATTTGAAATATTATAAATGAGATATTAATATTAATCCCCAGTTAATAATAAATCCCTGCCTGCCTGTAACTGTGTGACAGCACTCTCCTTTATTACTCTGCCCCCAAACCAAACCTGTGGCAGACAAATGGACCCGTCTATTGACAGACCGAACCTCTCAGCTGGGTGTCAACTGTATCGACACGCCGGGTCCCCTGCAGGCTCTTTCTCCAAATGAAGCCAACATGGCGGCTCCTGCAGAGGCTCCTGGAACGCAGCAGAACCAATTAAAAAACTCAATTCGGCAGCTCAAAGTCCTGCTGAGAGAGTGATGGCATGGTGGAGCTGATAAGCGGCTCAGCGTTCAGACGCTCTGTACTACAACACACACTCCCCCCTCAGTGCTCCTCTCCTGCTGGGGAAACACCACTCCGACCCGGGCTATCTGCAGCACCAGTGGCAACAACAGGCAATTTGTGGAAGGTTATACAGGGTAATTAACAAATGTGCTGTGTGGTGCCGGACGACACGTCTCATATCATGTTTGTGTTTTCCCTCAGGGCATCTGCCGCGGAGACGCTCCGTGTGGAGAGGAAGCTGCAGGTGGAAATGAAGACGAGCCGGTCAGACATTCACTTTGCATCTGCCGTTTTTAATTCAAACTCTTATTCACCTGACAGACGATCACAAAAAGTCCATGTTTATTGTACAAAAAACAAAACATCGGAGGCTGTAACTGAGTTACAAACCTTCATAAGCGCGGCTACAAACCGGTAGTGCTGCACTTAATCCTTCATTCAGTGCAGCATGCAGCATCAATCCTTCAGCAGCAGCTTGGCCATATTTCAACGAAAGCAACTCCTAATAATGACATAACTGCAGTGGACAGAAACCAGCACTCGTTTGCAGTGTCTTCGATAGACTTCCGTAAAATCCGCTTAAAATTTTTGAGAAATTTGTATGAAAACTGGAGTGACGGTGTCTGTGGCAGCCATGAGCCGTCGGAGGATCGTGAATCTGCAGCTCCCCTCGGCTGCACGAAGCTCTGTAGTGAGTTTCTGCTCGTGGTTTATCGGTCCGGACACAATAAAGATCCAGATAATTCCCTCAGGAGCTGGTGGAGACCAAAAACAGAGCTCAGCAGGAGGCGTATTGGATGAACATTCATCATGTTGATGTTGAACTTACGACTCGTTTCCCAACCAAGTGGCTAAAAAAAAGTAGATACCAAGAAAGAGCAAAAACGGATTTAATGCGCTGCACTCCAGAGTTAATTAGAGGAAGTGAAGGAGAAAGACTCAGCGCAGGAGGGATGTGAAGTATTTCTTGAGGATTTTGAAGCTTTAGGCAGAAGATGGGCACTGACTGTGCTGCTCTGACTGGAGGAGACGCCCTTCAGCCCTGAAAGAAAGGCCTGAGATGGAGCAGAAGGCGCTCAGAGTTATGAGCTTCTGCAAAGATGGAAGAGATACTGCGGCTCAGGAAGCTGAACTTCCAGGGTCAGACCATCAGCTCCCCCGGAGCTATACACATTAAAATGAATGGAGTGAAGCTGCTGTGTTGTTTTGGATGGAGAAGTTTATCAAACCTGCTCCACCACAGAAAACCTCCTGATGTGTGAATGTTGTGAAGATGAAGTTTAAACTGTAAGCTCCTGTTTTTTAATCAGTCTTTGGTTGATTCTGTTTGCATGCAGGACGGATTCAGTCGTTCATTCCTCTTCATACAGGATCAAATCATTAGGATTTGATTTGATTACAGGAAGACATCTGTTTCCTGTTTATGGATCAGTCAGTGGTAAATACCTGAACTGTGTCGTCAGGAAGGAAAATGTGTCTTTTGTTTGTTGCAACTCGTCCAACATGGCGGCTTCTCTTTCACTCCTTCTTCGGCCTGCAGCTCAAGGCGAGGTTAGTGGGTCATCCTGCTGACTTTGGGCTTAAATCGGTTTTCTGGCGTTACTATACAAGCTAACCAATCGCTATGGTAACCAGGGTAGATCACCATGGTTACAGATGCTGCAGGGTGAACCTGCTCCTGAGGGGGTCAATTTAAGAGGATCAGCTCGTTCACCTGAAATAATTCCTACAGGATTCTGAAGTGGGCAAAAGTATTGAGTTTCAAGGAACAATTCACCCCTAAAATGTGATTTAAATCACGATATCCTCCCTCCATGCTGATGGAAAGTCAGGTGAAGTTTCATCCGCAGAACATTTCTGGAGCTTCACAGCAAAATAGCATCACAGCGTTCTGCTCAACAGCTGAAGGAGCTGAAGAATTTAAAAACATAAAGTGGCTCCATACAGCTCGTCAGCTGTGATCCAAGTCAGGGGACACGCTAACGCTGTTAGCTTAGCAGCTACAGTGCAGATTCCATCTAACATTTTGGTTCACATGTTCAGTATGCGTCTGTATACTTGTGGCCACAGCAACGATGTATTCTGCTCGTGAAGCTTTGCTTTTTAAAACATGATTCAATGCAGCGGAACCCAAAACTCTGAAACACAGAAGATTAAGCTCTTCATTATTCACACAAGGACAAACTTTATTAAAAAGCTGCTCTGAAAGTTTTTATATTTTTTCAGCCTTTGAGGTCCTTTAATTAAAGATAAGGTTTACTTTGTGAAACAGAACCACTTTCAGATGCACAATAAGCCGAGAACTGTGCAGTGGTTTTTTTTACTGCTGCAAGCAAACAGTCTCTGTGAAATGTACCCCAAATTTATTCAGTCAAAACAAACCTCTCCCATGAATGTGTCGACGTTCTGCTTCAGAGGATCCTTCAGTCAAAATGTCTCCGGTTTATTTTATTCACTTCAAACACTCGCAGCTCTTTACTTTGAACCTCGCTGCCCACCGTCAGGCTGAATCCTAAAGAGCCGCCGCATGAGTCAGGGATCCCAGACTCAGAAGAGGAAGAAGAGCAAACTGTGTTTTATGGACAAAGACAACATGACTGAACTCTGCAGCTCGTCTCTAATCTGCCTGAGTCACACAGATCACGGAGCCGCGACTCTCCACCTCTGAAGCGGACTACCTGGAGTCTAGTAAAGCCGGCAGAGATCTGGACTCGCTGGTCAGAGAAGATTTTCTCTGAACATCATAAGTAGGCGAGTATGGGAAAGTTGAAGCCTGTGGAGTCCCATCAGCTGAGACGTTATCAGCCTGTGTGATGGAGGCAGGCGTGGCTGAGCGCTCCGTCCATCAGGCCAAATGAGTAAATGTGAAAGTAGAAATACGACTGTGAATGATTATTACGAGCCAGCACGCCTCTTAAAGCTCCAGTGTCTGTTTCACACATGTGGTCGTTCTCAGGCCTCTGCAGGTTGCGTTGCTGCTCGGCAGCCATCTTTGTCCAGTCTGGAGCCTGAAAATCGTGATTCAGACGGAGCGGAGGTGGGATGACGGTGCTGACTGTGATAGATGAAGACACCTGTCAGGGCAAGGCAACTTTATTTGTGTCGCACCTTTCAAGAGAACGACAGAACAAAGTGCACTTCAGAAGACGTGCGAGGAAGGAAGACGAGATATTAAAGGAGCAGTCAGTAGTTTTTGAAGAGGAAGATCTTCACTGACTGATTAACAATAAAAGAAACTAAGAAATGCAAAAACTTTTAGAAAGTCTGATTATATTTCACTGAATTTTATAATTCAGTTTTAATGAATTGTGGTACTTTTTGAACCAACACCTCGTCTCTGCCCTTCTGTCCCAGGCGAGGAAGACAGCGTGTCGGCTGAGACTTCAGGAGGTGAACAGACGAGTCTCCTGAGGTGAAGAGAGACGAGTGGCGGGCAGAACAGACGTCCCTGAGGGGATCCGGCGCTCGCTGCCATGTTCTCCATCCTCACCTGCTGCCTCCTGTCTGTCACCGCGCCTGGGATCCAAAAACAGGTGGAGGCCGGCACAATGAGGTGAGCCGAGATTATCATAAAGCCCCATTCAGACACAAAGCAGATCTAAACTGCAAGAGACAACAAAGAAAAAGAGCTGTTTGTGTTGAACGAACACAAACTCGTGTCCCTGCAGAGTCGAGGAAGAAGCTGACGGCACCAAACTTTCCCTCATCAGGTTTCATTCACTGTTTCTTTAATGATGCTGTTAGTTAGAAGAAAAGCCTGATTTTCACTGTGGTTTATGTGACATGAACAAGATAAAGATAAAGATTTTTCCCCTGCAGCACTACAATAATTATAATAATTATAGTAATTAGAAATTATAATGTTGAGTTGCCTGCAGTGACTGTAATCTCAGAGAGGCCTCTGGGTGCTCAGATGTGTGACAGACACTGAGAGGAAGAAAAATTAACTCGACTCAGAAACTCAAATTCAATATGATCATTTCAGCAGCAGCTTCATCAGAAACATGATGAGCTGAGACACCAGTGACGTGAGGCTGCCCCCTGCTGGCTGGAGGATATACTGATCATATAAAGAGGAGGACAGTCGATCGCACACACAAGACAAACTACAACTATTGTTGAGTTTATTTAATGAAACGATAGTCAGCCATGGAAACTGTAGTTTTACAAGAACAGTCTGAACTCTGTTTTGCAGTGCAGACTTTGCAATCTGTTTTTATTGAACTTTAAACTTTGAATATATTTCACAACTTCGTGACTCACACAAGTCAAATAACTGTAACTCTGTCTTGTTCACTTCGTCTTTACTATAAAGATCTTCAAGTCACCTTTATTTTTGCTCAACTCATCTTGAGATAGTTATTGTTTATTCATGAGTCAGTCCCTTCAGTATAAGAGCATGTTGCTCTGAACTATGACTGCATGTCTCAGACTTGTGATGTTCTTCTGCCTCCCAGGGGCCAAAGAAACTCATCACATCTCCACACGTCAGTTCATCTGCCGCAGCCACATGAAACCTGGAGGGAGACAGCGTCAACCTGACTGAAAGACAGCACACTGCTTTGTTTACCTGTCAATCACAGGTGATGCTATGTCATATAATCAATTATTGATCAATTATCATAATGTTTTGCTGCCTTTCCTTAACCAATACGTAATTCCTCTAGTGGTATATATGGGGTCTGAAATCCTAACTGGTAGAATGTCTTCATGACTCAGTTACACATTTTTGGCTCTAATCAGTCCAAGTAAAGGACAATGTGAGAGAAATAAAAACAAAATTGTTTCCATAAGTAGTCCAAGATTCATATACTGCTGAACTTAGTACTTACTAGACTACTGACATGAATAATATTTAGTACTTTTACTGTGTATTTTTCAAATAATAATTTTTTTCAAAATCTTTAAATAATGATATTGAAAACTTTGTAATTTTGTTTATTTTAGACAAATAAATAATGTATTAATGCTGATATTTATTGCACAATTAGTTAAATGTTTGATTCCTATTTTCCGTGACACTTGTGGTCTGTCTGACAGAGAGACAAAACCCTCAGTCGAACTCATTAACTACAAATTACTTATCAAAAACAAAGATGGGAACATTAATATTTGAGGATTTTCTGCCTTGATGAATGAAAGAATGATTGTGAGTTTGCTTAACTCAAGAAAAAACCTCCTGCTGGTATTAAAAACACCCAAACTCTTTTTGACAAAATGTTCCACTGTGAGCGACAGGAGATTCTGAATGAACTGATGTGGATTGTTTAGAAAACATGTACTGTTTGTTCTCCTCCAGAAACTGAAACTGAACACAGAGCTTCTGCTTGCGAGCAGCACAACATTTCCGACTGATCTGATAGAACACGTTTGACAACCAGGCTTGTAAAATCAGTTTGACTTGTTTAATGCTTCATCACAGACGGACAGAAACTAAAGCAGTCTATGTTGTTGAGGATGTTCAGGAGTCTCACAGTCTGAGGACAGAAGCTACGTCAGCGGTTCCTTCTGGTTCTGTTAGTGTGTTCAGTATTCTCTGAGCTCTGAGCAGACGCCTCACCTCTCCTCCGTCACTGATGCTCTGTGGATGGATGGATCACCCGCTGCAGAGCCTTCCTGTCCTGGGCCGAGCACCAACCAGACAACATGTCAGTCCACAAAACTTGATGACAGGAAATCAGGATTCAGTTCAGGAAACCGTCGTCCAGCTCGTCCTCAGCAGCCAGTTCCTCTGCCCACACTTTCAGCTCCTGGCTGCTCTGGTTCTGGAGAAACCAACAGTGACCATCAGCACTCTGCAGATATATCAGCCATGTTTGATCCCCCTCGTAAAGTCCAGGTGAAAGACACTCACACTTTCCCTTCGGCCTCCTATGGCGGCTCGTCTCCTTTGTTTGGCTCGTCATGTTCATCTCGGTGATTCGTCCGTTCAACCGTCCGTCACCTGCAAGATGAGAAAGAAGAGCAGTGGTAGTTTCATGCCTCTTTGTGAAGGTTTTGTGTCTATTTGTGGAGGTTTTGTGTATTTGTAGAGATTTTGTGTGTATTTATGGAGATTTTGTGGAGGTTTTTGTGTATTTGTGGAGGTTTTGTGTGTATTTATGGAGATTTTGTGGAGGTTTTTGTGTATTTGTGGAGGTTTTGTGGAGGTTTTTGTGCATTTGTGGAGGTTTTGTGTGTATTTGCGGTTGTGTGTCATTGTGAAGTTTTTTAGTCTTTTTGGGAGATTTTGTTTTAGTTTATTTGTGGAAGTTTTGTGCTTATTTGTGGAGTTTTTGTGAGTATCTGTAAAAAGTATTTAACATGTGTATACACTGAGAGCACCAACATCAGAACCAATGACAGGTGAAATAAATAACATGGTTCATTCTGTTCCAATGCCATGTTCGGTTGTGAAACCATGAGTCCTCGCATTCATGTGGACGTCTCTTTGACAAACAGCAGTCACCCAAACACAGCTGCAGACCGAGTACACCCCCTCATGGCAGCAGCACTCCTTGATGGCAGTGCGTCCCCAGCAGGACAACGCGCCTGCACCGCTGCAAAAACTGCTCAGGAACGACCCGAGGAACGTGGGAAAGAGCTCAAGTTGTCAACTTGGCCTCCAGATTCCCCAGATCTCAATGCAACTGAGCTTCCACTGGAGGCAGTCTGAGCCAAGAACGATCCATGGGGGCCCCACATGGATCGGCTTTGGTTCTGACGCATCCAACAGATGCTTAACTGGATTGGGATCTGGAGAATGAGGAGGCCAGTTTGACACCTTGGGTTCTTTGCCATGAGAGGGTGCAGTTGGTCTGAACGGTGTTTGGGTAGCTGGTGTTTGTCAAGGAGGCTCCACAGAAATGACAGAACTCAAAGTTTCCCAGCAGAACATTTAACTGTAACAAGATGATCAATGCTCATTTCACTAGTCAGTTGTTTTAATGTTTTGGCTTAACAGTGAAGATATACATGTTAAATACTTTTCATATTTTGCATAAATTGATTTTTTAACTGTATCATTATTACATAGTTATAATTGTTATTGTTATTATTATTATTTCCAGATTTTTATTATCAATATTAAATATTCGCTGATCAAACATGATGTTTTTGTATCATTGTTGAGGTTTTTTGTGTCATTGTGGAGGTTTTGTGTGTATTTATGTACGTTTTTATGTGTATTTATTTTGTATGTCATTGTGAAGATTTTTAGTCTTTTTTGGGAGGTTTTGTGTATATTTACGTACGTTTTTATGTGTATTTATTTTGTATGTCATTGTGAAGATTTTTAGTCTTTTTTGGGAGGTTTTGTGTGTATCTGTAAGAAGCATTTAACATGTGTACACACTGAGAGCACCAACATTAGAACCAGTGACAGGTGAAATAAATTACATGGATCATTGTGTTCCAGTGCCATGTTCGGCTGTGAAACCATGAGTCCTAGCATTCATGTGGACGTCTCTTTGACAAACAGCAGTCACCCAAACACAGCTGCAGACCGAGTACACCCCCTCATGGCAGCAGCACTCCTTGATGGCAGTGCCGCCCCAGCAGGACAACGCGCCTGCAACACTGATAAAACTGCTCAGGAACGACCCGAGGAACGTGGGAAAGAGCTCAAGTTGTCAACTTGGCCTCCAGATTCCCCAGATCTCAATGCAACTGAGCTTCCACTGGAGGCAGTCTGAGCCAAGAACGATCCA
>CAEMYA010000250.1:160996-176611 GCA_903131615.1 Diplodus sargus | reverse complement strand
CTCAGTTCTGCTGTAGATGTCGCTCTCAATTCACTGCACTTCTACCATGAGTAACAACATCAATGTTAACAAAAGGCTCTGCTCAACATAGGTTATACACTCAGAAGGACGTAGACAAACTAACAACCGCACAACGGAAACCTTACACAGGCCACCAGAAATTAACATTGTCTCCGGTGACTCTGCTGGTGTTTGTAGCTCTGTTTGCTGCACCACTACCATGAAAGAGACGACAATAACTGCTTCTAAACCACAAGCTGAGCCACCGCACAGCTGCACGACAGAAACTGATTACAATCCTTTTCAGTTGCCTGCTACGCGAATAGGCCGAGGCTAATGTTAATGTTGAATTTACAAACATGAAGCTGTCCATTAAAAATGTAAAGGTCCCAGCTCAAAACCCACAGGGTTCAAAGGAAGTAGACGTATTTTAAACAGTTTGTTTTTTCTACTGAGAGGGAATATAAACAAGTCTGGTTACAGTGCCTAAATGCATTTATGTGATTTAAATCATAAAGTATTTAACATGTGTATACACTGAGAGCACCAACATTAAAACCAGTGACGGGTGAAATAAATAACATGGATCATTGTGTTACAATGCCATGTTCGGCTGTGAAACCATGAGTCCCAGCATTCATGTGGACGTCTCTTTGACAAACAGGAGTCACCCAAACACAGCTGCAGACCGAGTACACCCCCCCAGGGCAGCAGCACTCCTTGATGGCAGTGCCCCCCCCAGCAGGACAACATGCCTGCAACACTGCAGAAACTGCTCATGAACGACCCGAGGAACGTGGGAAAGAGCTCAAGGTGTCAACCTGGCCTCCAGATTCCCCAGATCTCAATCCAGCGGAGTTTCCACTGGATGCAGTCTGAGCCAAGAATGATCCATGGGGGCCCCACATGGATGGGAGTTGGTTCTGACGCATCCCATAGATGCTCAACTGGATTGGGATCTGGAGAATGAGGAGGCCAGTTTGACACCTTGGGTTCTTTGCCATGAAGGGGTGTAGTTGGTCTGAACAGTGTTTGGGTGGCTGGTGTTTGTCAAAGAGGCTCCACAGAAATGACAGAACTCAAAGTTTCCCAGCAGAACATTTGATTGAAACAAGATGATCAATGCTCACTTCACTTGTCAATTGTTTTAATGTTGTGGCTAAACAGTGAAGATATACATGTTGAATAAAATATGATTATATCATTTATATTACATTTAAATGAGATCAAATAAATGCAGGCGTTCAAGACGTACTGTTTTTTATTTCCTCTCAGTAAATAAAACGCATTTAACATGTTGAACTGAAACCAGGCCAGTCACCAAAAATATGGTACTTAGTAAAATCCATTTAAAATACTACTTTTACTTGTGATTACTTGTACATCACTTGTTTGCAAATTTGCTTGCCTTTTTAAAAGACAAACAGAAAAAGAAGGAGAGCAGCTTGTGTCCCAACAGTGACACTGTCGTGGCTTCTGCCAACCCAAACTGTCAGTATTCAACGACCTGTAAATGAGACTCGACGATCCTCTAGAATCATTTACTGATCTTAGAGTATTATTGCACCGCAACTGACAAATCTCACACTTTCTGCCTTTAATTTTTGCACCTGT
This sequence comes from Diplodus sargus, assembly GCA_903131615.1. Taxonomy (NCBI): domain Eukaryota; kingdom Metazoa; phylum Chordata; class Actinopteri; order Spariformes; family Sparidae; genus Diplodus; species Diplodus sargus. The sequence continues at coordinate 174,997 of CAEMYA010000250.1, read as the reverse complement.
TTTAGCACTGACCTTGTTGGACCAGGTGTCTCTCCTCTCCTGGTCTGATCACCATACAGGTCAGAGCTGTTCCACCTGAAGCTGAAGACAAGTCCCACTGTTCACCTGGAGAGAGGAGGAAGAACTTTAATATAACATGATAACTACAGGCATATGTGTGTCTCTGTGTGTATGTATGTGCATGTATGTGTGTATTCATAACATATATATTTACATATAATTATTTATATATATATATGTATATATATGTATGTATGTATATATATACATGCATACATACATACATATATAATATGGAAAAAGAAGATATAATCAGATTACAGACACATCAAGTAAAAACAGGATTTCTTACACGATTATAATTTCATACTAAAGAATGATATAGCAGTCTGCAACCGGCATGTGCATGACATCACTCCCGAACACTCACATCACTCTGCACTGTAAAATCTATCAATAAATATGTTTTTTAAAGTTAAACCAAACGCTTAAATCCTGGGAACATTTAGAGCTTTACACACGAGTAACATGATTTTAAAGTCTATCTTTTGACAAACAGGGAGTCAGTGCAGTGATTTAAATAACATATTAAACCAGAACTGAGACAAACACACTGAATACATTCTGTGCAGCTACACTGAGGCTGCATATTGTGTGTTAAACTACTTAAGCTGATCAGAATGACCTTCTAGATGCTGACATACTAACATACTGAGACATTACTAACACAACATGGAGCCTGTTAGCTAACTGTGCTGTACTCAGATATTCAGCTGTAACAATGCTAATCTTAACAAGCTAACATTACACAGCACGTGGCGTCATGCTAACACTCTCCCACAGACACACACGTTAGCTAACATGCAAACCTGTCTGTAAAAACACGACGATTAAATGACCCGGTTGTCTTTATAAGCTCGTTATACTGTCAGTACCCAGTTAATGTGTCCTGACCCGTTAATAAAGGCAGCTGCGCTGCTGCTAACATGTTTCCAAACCGTGCAGTGCATCTGCAACAACTTTAAAGTCAGCTAGCTAACATAGCATAACACAACCACTCACTAAAGCTGACCTGCAAACGTTTGCTAACCAGCTTTCTAAAGAATGCATACATTTCAAAAAAGTTTCATGCCGACTTTACCCAGACTCACAACTTGTCTTGAGAGTGACCACCGTTTAATTAACTGTGCATTATTCATGTAGTAAACAGGCAGAGATAAAACGACCAAAATCACAATGGAGTTTGGTGCACCGAGCAAAACATCTGTCGCGGATTTAATTGGACGTAATTAAAGGATTATGTTCCAGCCGAATGAACCTCAACACTTAACAGTTAAATGAGAACTCTTCAGCTTCTGTTCAGAGTCATTTCAGAAACATTTGAGGCAAACACAAATCTCACCGACATGAGAGGGAGGCTGGCTCCATTTTAACCCGCAGATAACATGGAGGTATGTGGAGCTCTGATATATGAAGGAACATCACCTGGGCTGATTACCTGAGATCTGTAGGTAATAACTGATCTGTACACCTCCCACACCGACATGAATACACCTGTACTGAGCAGGTAACTGGGCACATAAAGCAGAATCATACAGAACAGTTTACTCACCGTGTTCGTGTCCTCAGAGAAGAGCCGCAAAGACCAGAGTGACGCTCTGTCAGCCTTATTTTTACAGATCATTAGTTTTGGAGGGAAATGCAGTAACTTCGCGCGGGAAACCGCCCCTTTTGGCGAGCACCCCCTTGATTCGCCAGAAAACCTGTGGGCGGGACTTATGTGACCTGGTTTATGCTGATAGATCCACAGAGACCAACAGCTCAGGTCTTACAGCAGGTATCCCAAATATAGAGGTTTTGCCTCAGAACGGTTCAACTCCTGGCTCAGGGTGTTTTACTGCATCCTGTTTCCTGTGATTTCTCAAGCTGTTTTGTCAAAAGAGCTAAATTTAAATAAAACAAATATTATTAGAACCAACACAGACAAACAATTGATAATAAGATTAAAAATTGTCACTTTTTTTTAATTGATAATTCATTTCTCTGGTCTTTATTTGTTATTATTCCAATACTAACATAATGTAATTAAGTCACTTTACTTTAATATTGTAATTGGGTGAGTTCATGTAATTAGGGCACCTCAGCACAAGTGTTGTCGATTTTTGACTGTAATATTTCAGCAAATGAAATGAAGATTTTGAATCTGGATTTATTCAAAGTTCAGATTTATTTATATTATTTAGCAAAATAATACAATTCTAACTAACTTCTGAGTAAAGTTGTGGTGCGACAATTAACTAATCAATTATACCGTGTTTATAACGTGTTTGTTAAGCTTTTATTTTGGTGATTAAGTAACTTCCGCTTGAGATTTCCGGTATGGATTGGATATATGGCGGTGCCCTTGTTGGCCATCTTGACTGCAGATGGGTACTTTTGCAATAACTTACACAAAGGACATTTTCTGACACATTTATTGAAAAAAAAAAAAAAGACAAACAGGACCAGGCGCTGTGTTATAACTAAAGGAGTAAAAGGGTCAAAAAATAACAAATCACCTACTGGATATAATTGATACAATTTCTGCAAGTTTAACATTGTGGTGAGCAGTCAGATCTCAGGAAAGTAATCATGATTGATTATTAAGGTTAATATTCTGAAACCATATCTGTACTTTCACTCTCGTATGACTTTTGGCTACATAGCCAGTTCTACTCTAGTGCTTTTAATTTGTAAGAGCAGATACAAAACCGGAAATTGCTAATCAAGCTAGTTCCATTCAACGTTTTAAAATGACGTTTAATTCATATTGAATTAAACACGACAAAAATAAAATAACTCAAACGGATATTATCTCACTGTTTACTTCCGTTACTTTAACGGAAGTGACGATATCCGTCAGGTAGGAACCATTTTCATCTTCTTCAGTTTAACAGACATTCTTAACATTTTTACAGGTATGTTGTATATTTTATCAACAGAACTATTTTTGCTGCTCGCTTCGACCTCAGTTACAACAGTTTATGTGTATTTTTACAACTTTGACGAACATCCGGCCGGCGGTGATGTTTTGGTGACGGACCCCAGACGCTCACTCTGACTTCCGGTCGGTGTCTACAACATGTGAGCGATCATGGCGGAGGGAACTCTGGTCGGACTGTGTGATGGAGAGATCGACACTAAGCGGCATCAGTCTTCGTATCTGACCAACAAAGTCGGGGGTCAGCCGGACTGGCTGCCGGTCATTAGCCGGCTGTCTCCCCGCTGTGGACGCTGCGGAGCCCCGCTGGTCCATGTGGTGCAGGTGTACTGTCCCCTGGATGTCTCCCCCTACCACAGACACCTACACCTGTTCGCGTGCCCGGGTTCCGAGTGCAGCAGCGGGGCGGAGTGTTGGAGGGTGCTCCGCTCTCAGTGCCTGGAGGCGGCAACAGCGCGGACACCCAGCCGGCCTCCCCCGGCTCAGGAGGCTCCTCTGGCGGCCACAGACTGGTGTGACACCGCTGATGACTGGGGGATGGAGGAGGAGGAGGAGGACGATGGATGGGGAGGAGGAGTGAAGAAGGACAGCCAGGTTCAAGAGGAGGCAGCAGCTCCTGAAGCAGACGGTGAGGAGGAAGAAATACACAGATATGTAACTGAAGTAAAGAAAGTAATACTGCTGTGGAGAAATACTCAGTTACAGGTTAAAGACCTGCTTTGATTAATAAATCTGACTTAAAACTTTAGTATCAGAATAGAGTTAAATTACTTGATTACAGTGAGAGGCCTGAATGTGTTCGTTACATTAATAAGTAACTAAGTACTTTTTAATAGACTATGTCGATGTGTGTGTGTTATTTTTTTTCATTAATAATCTAAGTCTGCTAAAACAATTAGCAGATACATGTTGTGGAGTAAACAGGCTGAAAAAGTCTAATATTAATTTCTGTTTTACTGTTTTTGAGGTAACTGCAAATATGTAGATCGCTGTTGTTGTTATTGTTATTATTAATACTTATTATTAATAACAATAATTATCAATATGTTTTCATAATCTGAGCACAGCAGGTGAAGTGACACTTTGTGCAGGTAGTCAGTTCCATTAGAGGGACTTGGTGGGATCCTGGTTCTACGGAAGCCTTTAGAGAACAAGTGAGGAAATAATGAAGGAAAAATCATTCTGGCAAAACAGTTGTTTCAAATATTTAAATAGTCATAAACACAGAGAGACAACAATTTAGATCAGGGGTCACCAACCTTTTTGAAACTGAGAGCTACTTCATGGGTGCTGAGTCATACGCTGCCAGTTTGATTCACTGAAATAACACATTTGCTCAGTTTGCCTTTAGTTATATATGATTATTAATGATTAATGATACTCAAGACGCTGATCACGTGGATTATTTCTCACAGAAATTATCAACAATGACTCAACAAGGTGGGAAACAGATAATATCAATATTCAATTATCATTTTTAGACCAGGTCTGAGGGGACTCATGTGGTCCTTGGGGGGGCGACCTGGTACCCGTGGGCACCGTGTTGGTGACCCCTGGTTTAGATCAACTTTAGAAAAATGATCAGCAGGATATTTTCCTCACTCTCCTCTCAGGGCTTCTGTTTATTACCAAACTCCATCTTAATAAAACTGGTCCACCATCAGGTCTCAGTCTGCTGGTGAATCCTGACGTCTCTGTGGAGAATGAAGGCAGCCTGTTAATGTGACTCTCTGCTGTCATGGCTCCATTAGAGCCGGAATGAACTCACTCACGTTTGTCCTGCTGTGTTCAGTTGTAACTCTGAGAGAGATCTGATTGTCATCTTTAAACTCTGGAGGGGAAAGTTTGTCTGTTTCCACTTTAATGAACAGAAGATTTCCTGAATAATTTGTAAAACACGAACAGGTTGCAGCTGAAAATGATTCTGTCACCTCACAGTTTCAGCTTCTCCCGTTTCCAAACTGAAACCCTCACATTTTCCTATCAGAAGAACTTCTTTTGCTTCTTTGACTCAGTTTTCTTTCTGTCCAGCAGCCGGTGAGAGTGACGTCAGCAGCTGCCTGCAGGATCTCAGTCTGGGAGAGTCACAGGAGGACGTTCCTGTTCCTGTCCTCCGTCCTTTCTTCATCAGTGTGGTGGAGGAGGCAGATCTGGGTGGAGAGCAAGACGACCTGCAGCACGCTCAGCAGCTGCTGAAGGAGTACGAGAGGAGGGAAGGAGTGACGGTGGGAGAGCTGGAGGACGGCGAGGGCGGCGGCGGGGAGGAGAAGTACGAGAAGACGAGAGCCCGGCACGGAGACGCTGTCTTCTCCAGGTTCATGAAGAGGATCTCGCTGTGTCCTCAGCAGATCCTGCGCTACTGTCGCGGTGGAAAACCGCTCTTCATCTCCGAGCCGCCGTCCAACATGGCTCAGGTGATTCCGGCGTGCGGCTCCTGTGGAGGATCCAGGACTTTTGAGCTGCAGCTGATGCCGGCTCTGGTCAGCCTGCTGCAGAGGGAGGACGGCGGCGCTGAGGCACAGCTGGAGTTCGGGACGGTGCTGGTTTATACGTGCAGGAACAGCTGCTGGACGGCAGGATCAGGATCAGCTGTGGACGAGTTCTGCTTTGTTCAGACTGACCCCGACCAGAAGTTGTTTAAATGATTGAACAGGATTAGTCTGATCCTGGACCCTGACACAGAACAGAGGGATGTTCTCACTCAGCTGCAGGTATGGAGGCGCGATTACCCAGAATTCCCTGCTTCACAGGCCGATACAACAGGAGGACTGACAACTTCACATTTCTCTGTTTTAAAAAGAAGTTAACCTGCAGTTTATGTACATCTGAGGGTCAGAACGGATCAGATGAGCTGATCAAAGACTTGATGTCCCTCAGCTGATCAGACTGTGTGTAGATGCTGTGCAGGTCTGTATCAGCTTTAATTACACTGACGTTGATAAAAAGCAGATAATATAATTTTCCCATCATGCACCTGCAGCCGTGATAACGCTCAGCTGCAGTTATACTGAGAACATTGGTCCTCTCTGTGTGATGGAGTGCAGATTTGCTCTATAATAACCTTCTTTGGTTTGATCCTGCAGGGAGCTAATATTAGCTGCTCTGACCTTTGACCTCCCTGTAATGAAATGTCAGTGCTCTGAGAGCTCAAAGTGCCTTTAATGTGTTTGTGCATGAAGGGAAGGAGACCGTTAGAAATGATGCTGCTTCTGAAATTCTTTATGGAGACGGTTTACACACAATAAACTATTTTACAACTCTCACTCATCATTCAGCAAATGATTTATCAAAAAACAGAACATCAGGTATTTTCTTTTTACTTCAACCTTAAGATACATTTCTATGAGTTCGTGTCTGAAGCTTCACACCAAAACAGTTCTGGTTGAACAGCGTCCATGTTATTAAGAGGAGGAAATGTAAACCGTACAGAGAGAACAACCGAGTGTAAAAACTGTAGCTGAACAGAGGAAGGATGTTCGTTTTGTTCTGGATCAGATCCAGAGTATCAAAAATAGATTTCATAATTAAACGGCCAATAAATAATGAAAAGATTTTTTAAAGCTCAGATGACATCACTGATTGTTGTGACTGTGTGTCATTAAAGCATCACAGGTGAATTTCAGCCCTTCTCTTGTTTTCTTCCAATTCAATCATAAAAAGCTAAAAAAAAAAGAAATCTTTGGTTTGTCGGTGAAAAGTTTCCTGAGACTGATGAGGAGACGGTCGTGTGAAACCCTGATGAGGCTCGTCGGAGGCGCTGATTGGTTTTCAGGCACTTGAGGATCAGTTCGGTGCACTTTGTGCAAACATGAGCGCCCGTTTGTGTTGTAGAAGAAGAAGAAGCGCTGCGGTCGACTGGAGGAGAAGCAGCGTCTCTACTGAGGCCCCCCGCAGAACGGCAGCGCGGCGTCACTGGACTTGTGCTCCCAGTCGTACTGGTGGTACTGGTCGAACTGGTCCGGCTGGGTGCTGCTGCTCAGACTGCAGATGTCTCTGTCGATGATCTCATTCACTGCAACAGAAGCAGGAGACGTGATTATTACGTCAGAATATTTAACAGCACAGAATTGTTAAAGTTTGTTCAGTGACAGATGGAGGACGATCCCTGAAGTCAGAAACATGATTTGATTTGATGAAAGTTTGTCAGAACAGGTTGAATTTTCTGAGGAAACTGTTTTCACCAAGCAAATAAAGTAGCTTGTTGCTAATCACTGGATGTCCAGTTATTTTCCATCTTAAACTGTAAGACGTGTCTGCAGCTCCAGACGAGGCGACTGAGAGTCGTTTTAATTTAAGTTTTAATTCAGTGTGTTCGCACTGAAATTTAAACCTGCTGTCTGAAGGGGCTGATTCACAGCGAGTAAAGGTGATGGTGAGCAGGTTCGTATGATTTGTTAAAAATAACTGAATGGTGCTCAGTAGAGTGCATACCTCCGCCAAGGCCCCACAGTCCTTTTTTGTACTCATTCATAGAATCCAGCCACTTTAAGCACTAAGTGCAATTTTTTCTGGAGCGCTTCATTAATCCCTGAGAAATTAACAGAAGTGTTGAAACACACTCTGTCCTGCAGTGTGAGAGGTTCTGTGTTAAAGCCGGTCGTTAGTCAGACTCCTTTTCTACTGTCACTCTGTTAGCAGGAAGGTACGAGACGAGGCAACTGAAACTGCAGCAAATCCAACCGGAGACCTTCACAAAGAAATCAACAACCAGCAGCATTAAACAACACGGCTTGTACAGAGAAGGTCAAGTTCCATTACCGTCTGCGCACATATGACTAATGAAAAAGTGATTAAAACATGTAAATTACTACAAATTGTTGAATAAAAAAATCCTGAGCTGAGGCTAACGTGGCTAACGTGGCTAACGTGGCTAACATTACCACCCTGCACGTTATTGTGCCACGTGTATTGGGATGAACCTGCTCGGGGGTCTTGAAGGAGAAAATATTGGAGCTTTTTTGTTTTAATTTCTGAACAAAATTGAAATAAAACAAAATACTGAGAACAAATGCAGGGACAGAAAACTGGATTGTGTGTTGCAGTTCCCTGTTGGGCCACAGGAGGGAGCAGCTGGACACAAACTGTGACTTAAACTTAATTAACTCCCATAAACTTAATTTACTCTCCATGATGCTGAGCGCCTAATGAATCACCAGCGACAGGTTCACGTGTGGATGGAAATAAGATAAAGTGACTTTACGCTCTGCTACAGTCTCGTACTTGCAGCATCTTCTAATTACTAACTAATCCATTTATAGCTGAGCCGACTCATAAACCAGAACATTATGACACATGCGGTGGCTGCAGGTTGTCAGCAGGGCTGAGAAATGATTGTGTTTAATATTATTAGCAGCAGCAGTAGTAGAGCGGCTCTGCTGAGTCTATTTACACGGCAGCACTGCTTCATTCAGTCTATAGATAGCTCAGTGAAACCTGAAGCTCATGAAGCAAAGCAACACAACAACACTCGCCTGGTAAACTTCAGCTGAACGCACCATCAAGAATCAACACACAGATCCGACTCGGCTCCGTCTGTTCCTCCACACGTCTGAGATTGTTCCTGTTTCACTAGCTTTAGTTTTAAATGATCAGTGTTTTCCTCCATCAGTGTTCCTGCAGAGCTGAAACTATGTTCAAACATCAGTGTGTCTTTTCAAGGAAGCAACACAGTGACGATACGCAGTCCCAGACAGAACTGGAATAAATATGTCATTTTAAATCCTTTTCATGCCTCAGATATGATGATGATAATATGACGACGCCACGCAATTTTGACGCTTTTTTGTTGCCACCCTTTCTAAAAGAAGTCGATGTACCAGCTGGTTCATGTCGACTCAACGCTTTCATTCATTCACTAACACGGTGATGAGGATGTGACCGAGGACGTTCCATCAGAGCCTGGACTCGGTGTTAAAGGAGGAGCCCGCGGTGCTCTGTGGTGCATGAAGCCAGAAGAGCTCGACTTCCTGCTGTGACAACACCCGGATCTTCTGCTCATCCAGCTCCTGCACCAGAGACCTGCGCCGACCCAGCAGGCTCACTTTTAGATGAAATCATTTAATCTAGACTTCTAGACTTTCCCTTCTTATTGGACCGAATGGCTCAAATTCTGATTTCATTTTGCAGAGTTCTGACACTAACAGGCCTCATGGGACAGGAGAGTCATGCAGCAGAGGGGGACAGCGAGCAGGTCGGTCATCTTCATCAGGAATCACTCACTGGTTGACCTGGACACAACGTGCACATATACAACCTTCTGACCTGAATGATAAAGTCTTCTGACCTTCTCCAGCAGCACCAGCTCGCTGCTGAGGTCAAAGTCAGGCTGAGCAGCGACGGGGCGGAAGACTGACGACAGCTGCTGCCCGCCAACCCACACACAGCAACTAATTTAACCCCCGTCTGCATCATTCAGACCAGCAACAAGCAGACGCAGCTATTATTAACCCAGATCAGAGAGAAACACACACACACACACACACACACACACACACACACACACAAACGTATAAATAACCAACATCACAGAGCGTGTGTGTCAGACAGACGGACACAGTGAGAACTGATCTGGATGTTGGATCTGAATCTAAGGACCAGATCAGCAGTCGAAGCAGCAGATTTGTCAGCAGGCTGTTTGTGAACTGTTCAGTCGACACAGTCATGTCGTTTGCAGGAACTCCCTGATAACTCTGCCGTTCCCCGGATGGGCGGACGCAGCAGTGCGCGCTCCAGCGATCTCTGTGACGCTCAGCGTGCTCGTCGTTTCTCAATAATTTTCCTCGTGAGACAGTTTGAGTTGTTTATGAGAAGCTCTCTGCTGAGAGCTTTTTGGTGAGGGAGGCGTTCAGGTGATCTGATGGAATGTGAGAATGAGGATCGAGCCGAGTGGTTGATGCAGATGACCGACAGTGGTTGTGTGTGTGTGTGTGTGTGTGTGTGTGTGTGTGTGGGCGACAGGAGTTTGTGTCTGTGTGCAGTTAGTCTTGTTTCAGCCGTTCTAACTTTTGAGTACATTTTCTAGAACATTTACTTGAAGGGGCTCTACGTAACTATTTGTAGCAGATAACATGAGTTCATCACTTTTTATGTGAGCAGATTGTAACGTGACGTGAAAATAAGACCTTCTCCGTCGCTCAGTCGTCTGTACGAGCCTGTGAACGGTTTGTTGAAGGCGTTTAAAGCTGCTGGACTGATTTCTGTGAAGGATGAGACTTTATTGACGTTCTTCAGAGCCTCGTCTCTTCGCTCTGCTCAGCTAACAGAGAGCAACAGTCTGCTGACAGAAACACGCGGCTGCCGACACAACACAGACGTTCCACAGAGAACCTTTAAGTTACATTTGAATTCAGGATTTTAGACGTTAATGAAATACCAAGCTTCGTACCGTCATCCAGAGTGATCTCCTGGAGGCCCAGAGAGCCCAGATTTGGATGGGGGTCTTCTGGCTCCTGCTTGATGCTCAGCACCTCTCCTGGGCCGGACAGCACGGAGTCCTTCTGGGGGTCAGCGGGGGTCACAAAGGCTCTTCTGGAGCTCAGACACGGAGAGGGTTCCCTCTCAGGTCCACCAGAGGGGGTCGGAGGTGGCAGGGTGAAGGTCTGAAGGGGCACAGAGGAGGGCTGGGGGGGCATCGTGGAGATCTGAGGAGGCATTACAGAGGTGTGGACAGGAATCAAGGTCTGATGGGGGACTGCGGAGGACGGACAGGCCATGGAGGAGGAGGAGGCGTGAGGAAACATCTGAAGGGGGACAGAGGAGGCGGGGGGGTGATGAAGACGAGGCGTGCTCTGAGGAGGAGGACCACAATGCACTGGGATGTCACAGGAATCGTAGTAAAGCACGTCTGGGCCGACCGCTCGGTCGTGGGACGGCAGCTGGGAGGAGGTGGGACAGAAGCCAGGTGGATTGTGGGAGATGCGGTCCGTCTCCCAGCGCTCCTGTTTGACGTGGTGACGCCTGACTCCGGGCAGGTAGGTGAAGCTCTGTGACAGACTTTTTCTTCTCTTCCCGTTTGAGACGTAGAACTGGACTTGGACCGGATCTGTTGTCTTCTTATTGTAAGGAGGGACCTCCACCACGATGCTGGACTGAAAGACACAAACACAAAGACATGAGGAAAAGCACCGAAAAACCAAAACAAAGTCTCTGAGTTGGTGACAAACGGGTCTGTCGAATCGCTGGATCCAAAATGATATGTTGTGATACGAGAGCAGAAAGAAGCTCTGAAACTAAAGCTGACTGCAACAGAGACGTCTTGGACAGAACGTCAGGTCTGTTGTCTCCTCTCACTCCTCTGGACTGATCTCAAACACGGCCTGAACAACAGAGCGGTTATGATTCCAACATGAACAGTAACACACATTTCTCTCAGTGATGTCACAGTGACTCCTGCATCGTTTCCCTCTCCTCCTCAGACGGAGACACATTTAGACTCAGCCTCGGTGTCTTTGTGGTTTCAACAAGCTCTTGTTAACTTCCTCTCTCTACTTCCTCTCAGGGGAATCCTCCTCGCCATCTTACGTGACGTTTCGGTGCAACAAAAGCTGGAGTCATTTTCAGTGAGAGAGATTCTCCAAGATGTGAGCGAGGACGCTGGGAGGGGAACGTCTGATCCAAACACAAACCGAGCTCTCACTCCTCCCTCGTCTCGCCTCATCACATAACAGAGCGTCACATGACAACAGAAGCAAAGACGCTCCACAGTAACACGACCTCTCTTTGTTGTCAGATCAAACATGTTGGCAGTGTCCGTTAAAGGAACAGTTCACCCAAAAATAAAGATTTTCTCTCTGACTTTCTGCCACAAGAATCACACAAAACAATCATGTTAATCTGTAAAAATGTAAAACATATTTTTAAGGATGTTTCTACTCACTCCGCTGCTTTTTTCTGGCACAAGTCTGGCGTCCATTTCCCACAGCGATCGTCCATCTGAGGGGGCAGAATATGTGAGTTAAATCCTCAGCAGCTGGTGGGATGTAACATAAGATATATAACATAAAGTGATCTCACCAGGCCCCTTCTCCATGAAGACAACCCTGGACTGGGCGGAGATGTTGGAGCCGATGATGAGCAGCTCCTCTCCTCCGTCCACAGAGCAGCTGGCTGGACTGAAGCTCTCCACCAGAGGAAGCTCCTGACCCGAGCGCTGGGCTGCAGCACAGCAGGGTTGGTTGTTATTGGTCTTTACAGTTCAATATTATGTTCATACGCAGGTTCATTCTGTTATTGACTTCAGTCTTCTCTGACATCAAGTGTCACAAAAGTTTTAAAAAATAAGGGGAACTTAAATTTGCAAAGTCAGTTACTTCTTTTAAATCTGTCCTCAAAACTTGTTTTACGAGGAAGCTCTTTTTTTTTCTTGTAATGCTGTTGTTGGCTGTACAGAAGCTCTGAGGGACGACGGAAGAGATGGTTTATTTTTCATCAGTGAAACTGAGTGAAGAAGAAACATTACCGAAGAGACAGTAATTTTGATCAGACTTAGAGGAGAAGAACTAGAGATAACATGTCTTCAGTTGCCTCTCGGTGCTTCTGCTCTGTTTTACTGCCTTAAAAGAACGATCTGCTGCGACTGGACAGACATGGAAATCTTACTTTCTACAAAAAGTTTAAATTAAACTGTAGTTTCTCCATTACAGCTCTGCAGACAGACAGTAGAAAGAGGAAATATTCAACCAGCAGCAAGAAAAAAAACCTCACAGATTATAATCTGTCAGTATGTTGAAGCATGAAGCAACAGCTGAACTTCCTGCTGCGCTTGTTCGACTATAATCTGGTTTCAAATTGAAGAAAACGACATTTAATCTGTCTGTGGTTCCCTCTCTGTTGAACACAAAGCACTACTGACTTCACCGTAACGTCACTCTGAACAACATAATCAGATGTAATTGTGGTGAATGAACGCTGCAGCACACTCACAGCACTCCACAGGAACAGACGTGGTCTGCAGCCACAGCATCCTGCCATCCGGCTGAGGGACGGCGGCCCTGAACACAACTCGCACCCTCGTGTTCTTTCGCCCGATATCCGTCTCTCCCTTCTTCAGCTCGATGTCAGCGTTACGCAGCTTCAAGATACCGGCACAGTCGATGCTGCGGAAGAGAAAACCAGCATTTAGCTTTGCTCAGTCGTTAAAATCGCCCAATGTTTTGGTTGATTAAAGTCTCGCTGATTAAAACAGTTTCTTTAATGTGTCTGTGCTCAGTCACCTGTAACAACCGAGGGTTTGAACACAAAGAGTCATTCAGAAGTGGGCTTACAGCCGACGTGGGAAGTAATGAACTACAAATGATATATAAATACTAAATATGATACAAAATAAATAATGTGACTCGTCCTCTCCACACCTGAACTTTCTCCTCCTCACAGCTTCAGAACCGGCTCGTTACTTCAGTTTGAAGCATTTGAGGTGAATTATGGATTATTGTTAATTGGCTTCACAGGCACCTTCTCAACATCACAAGAATGATTCCAACACTTTACCAACCCAACATGTGTCTGTGTGACGTCCTGGGAACCTGACTCAACAATCAGCTGTCTTTGTGGTGCGTTCAGGGACAGCTGGGACAAATCCTACTGATTCTACCTTTAACTTTAATAGTCTGTGAATTCTGTTAATATGACGTGAGCTTCAGTTAGCTTTGACCACAAACGTCCATCGGAGAGACTTTTCCTCTGTTACCTGGCCGACATGTCGTTTTCTGGGAGCAAAGGGATCTCCAGCACCTTCGTGCCGCCCATCACTTTCTCCTGGCAGGTGGTGGTGACCATCTTCCCCGTCACCCGGTGGACCTGGTAGAAGGAATGAGGGCGGAGGTAGCGCTCGTCTGCAGTGCCGATGAACAACAGCAGGCTGACCGGCTGCTCGCTGTATCCAGTCAGCTGAGGACAGATTCAATGAAAACACGTGAAAACAGTTTCTCTTCCATAGAGACCCTCAACAGTCCTGTCAGGTGAAACTCAGGGGGGTCATGCATCCTCCACCCCGTCCCTCATCCTCCACCCCGTCCCTCATCCTC
>CAEMYA010000250.1:112021-150934 GCA_903131615.1 Diplodus sargus | reverse complement strand
AGACACAATAAGGAAAATATAATATTTTAATTATTTAAGGTCAAACAGACTCTGTACATATATAGTAAATGTTCATATTCTATATCTCCATTTTGTTTCTGTACTTCCTTTAATGCTGTGACACCAACTTCCTGCTAGATTAACTAAGTTTATCTCAAGTTTTCTTACTTACAGAATTGCTCGCTAAACAAAATATTAACTGAATTAAAGAAATGTTCTGTTAATGTAAAACATTTCATTGTAAGTATGATGCCACAGGGTGTTTCAGTGCAGCTTTAGTTCCTGTTCGCTGAGAAATGAATCGTCGTGCTCATTTCTCGCAGTGTCCCTGAAGGCACCATTAGCCGGGCCTGTGATGACGTCAGTAGCTGGGTGTCAACATCTCTCAGGTTCAGTTTAGGACTTAAAGACTTCAGCAGAGTGAAGTCTGTCTGAGAATTAAAGGACCGTTAGCTGTTAGTTCATCATCTGAGTTCATCATCTAAGATTAAAGTCACCTGAACGCAACATTTTCACTGTTTGCGTGAGTTTAATAGTTTTTGTTGAGAATATATAATATGTTAATGAAACAAAGTGTATCTGGAGGATTTAGAGGATCTTTCAGGTGAAAACTTGTGTAAACCCCAGAGGCGGATACAAGCACAAACAGAAACATTTGGCACCACATGTCTTATTATTGATGGCAGCAGATATAGTTAAACTCATTTAATTGAACATCAGCCGTCTTCAACAGAGACTACAGGATGAAATCAGAGGACAAAAGATGCATTTAATGTTCAAACTCAGGTTTAAAAGAGATTTTCTTTAAGGCACCAGGGTTCAAATTAAAGTGTTGTTTCTGAAATATCTCAGGTGATGAAACTTTAATATGAAGGTCCAGTTCTGCCCCCTGCTGGCTGCACCGTCACATCATCAGCCTGCACATCAGAACACGGATTTAACTCAAATAAAATTATATTTATGGAAAATAAAGTGAGCAAACAAAGAGGACTCTTTCCTGTCTGATGCAGTGGAAGACTGTTTACACCGAGCGTATCCGGGTCAGAACATGTGAGAGCTGTTTAGACTAAAGTGATCACGGTAAAAAATACAAGTTGAAATGTTTAAAACGACAAGTGGAGCAGCTGAGAGTAAATCACTGACATGCAGAGTTCATGTACAGACGGGGAACATTAACGGAGACGGTTTTTGGTGCAGAGAAACAAAAATAAACTGCTTTTTGAAACTCTGCCGATTTGTTTCAGTTCACTTAGTCGTCCATCAGAGAGAGAAACGTCTCGTCCTGTCCTTCAGTCTCTGACAGCTGATGATCTCTACGGTTGTTCTGGAGGCGTGTCCGGTTTGTGATGGTCACCGCTGACCACGGCAGCGGGCTCCGAGTTCTCCGTTTCCTGTTGAATAGCAGCGATGTGACGTTTAATGTTCCCCTCCTCCTCCGTGGTGCCGTTCATCTTCCCCTCCCTCTTCCTCTTGCAGACCAGGCCGGAGTCTTCCTCTCCGATCCGACCCTCCGGGACCCCCAGGACCCGCAGACAGACCACAGCAGCCGCCTGTTCAGCAAACTTCTTCGACTTCTCCCTGAAAACCACGTGATGATTTAACACGAGACCATTCAGGTGTGTGTGTGTGTGTGTGTGTGTGTGTGTGTGTGTGTGTGTGTGTGTGTGTCTGTGTACTGACCACAGTGAAGATTTGTATCTCTTCTGCGCTACAGTCACGATGGACTGGAAGGCTCGATCCTGAGAGCGCTGCACCTGAAA
Organism: Diplodus sargus; assembly: GCA_903131615.1. Lineage (NCBI taxonomy): Eukaryota > Metazoa > Chordata > Actinopteri > Spariformes > Sparidae > Diplodus > Diplodus sargus. Next base: position 149,174 of record CAEMYA010000250.1, on the reverse strand, counting down.
ACACAACACACACAAACTGTTGACGGCAACAAACATCAGCTGCTCAGTTTGTCAGACTGCTGGTCTCAACAGAACCCAGAGATGTTGGCGCTCATATTTACTATTTACAGACTCAGTAAAATGCTTTATTTTATTAAATTGTGCATGTGGACGGTGTGTTCACTGTCTCCCAGGAGAGGACAGTCGGTGGAGCTCAGGACTTTGTGTTCAGCTCTCAGTCGGTTTCTGAGCTGTAGATCTGAGTAACTCTGGAGTTTCTCACCGTCTCATAAAGCGGCTGCTCCAGCTTCTCCTTCCGGCTCCACTCCAGCAGGAACATCTTTGGAGTGACGCGAGGCGGATACTCCCTCCTGAAACCACAGCGACAAGTTCAGATCATCAAACCTTCAGTGAGTTTCATCATGACACGGTTTAGAAAATTCCTCTCAGCTGTATTTTCAGATGAACGCTCTGTGTCAATGTGAGCTTGTGACATATTTATACTAAACATCAGTATCCTGACATGCTAACTGGAGGCAGTCAACAGGTAAGTGTTTCCACCTGTTACACACTGTTTTCCAGGCAGAAGAGTGATAAAGAGTCAGTCAGTCAAATGTATAAATTCAACATTTTTTCCTCTTTTAAGCTGCTGAAGACACGACCTGCCACATCACTGATGTTTGGTCCTGTGTGGGACATTTCTCCTTTATTTTAATTGATATTGAGTGAAGGAATTGTGTCTTTGCATAGTTCATTAAAGAATATTCACCATGCCAATGTTTGCAACTGTTTGTTTCAGCACAACTTTATTTGTATCCATCTTGTTCATTAGTTTAAACAGTTTTTACTTTGACGTACTGTTTTGGTATATTGGACCCAATATGAGACGGTGACAGAGTCGAGCTACGTGACCTCATGTTATGCTGCATCTTTCTTCATTCTATCATATCTGTGTTTATGCTGCTCCATCAACAACAAATACAAACTACGGAGTGTAAAACCTGTTGAATCAAGTTAAACATACTGAATATGAAGTTATTACACTGAGGCCTGTTTTTATTTTTACACTGATTTAAACTGAGCATGTTGAGAACGATGACCCACCGCTCGAACTTGACAGCCATGGTGGTGACGTCTCCGTCCACTACGGGTCGGTCCGGCTCGGTGCTGCTCTGCAGGGTGTCCCTCCGGGCCTGCAGCCGCTCCTGGGTCTGCTGGAACAGCTCCTGCATCCCGTACGCCTTGCTGCAGCACAACACCACATGACATCACACATCACAGGATACCTGCCATCAGACAGCAGCCGCGTCACCGCCGCTCCATAAACTGCAGGGAGTCATAAAGAAGTCGTGTGTCGTACCAGATCTCAGCGGAGGTCTGAGCCGCCTGCAGCTGCTTCCCCAGCGGAGACTCCACCTTGTCTCTCAGCATCTGACACAGACAGTACTTTGTGTTGAAGGCATTGTTGTCGTACTGGATCGCCTGAAACACAAGACAAGCAGCAGGTTCAGTCTGTGATGCAGGTTCAGTCTGTGATGCAGGTTCAGTCTGTGATGCAGGTTCAGTCTGGATGCAGGTTTGTCCAGTGAGGCTTCAGAGAAGTGACGACACAGAAGAAGTTCAAACTCGTTTTTAAAACACGCAGACACTCACATATTTGAGGTACTCCTCCATGACCCTCTCCACAGGAAGTGGCCCCTGGTTGCTGAACACTGATGCGTTCCACATGGCGGCTCTGGCGAGCATGACGGACGAGGCGCCCGTCGTCTTCCTGAACTCCTCGATGTCGGCGTTCGTCTTCACCAGATCCAGAGAGCCTCCGCTGCAGGAGACACGGGACAGTGACCACGTTTAATGACTCAATAACAATAAAGTTCTGAGACTGATTTTCTGTCCTCCAGACCTGAGTTCTGTTCATCTCAGTGAAAACCTTCTGGCTGAGACCTGAAAGCAGCTTTACCACATTGTTGTAGAAACAGTTTGACAAAGGAGTACCACAGGGTTCTGTTCTAGAACCGCTTCTATTCACAGATTTCAGATAACAGCTTAAGTTGACTTCTTTGCTCTTTTAAATAAACTGAAACCATGTTAAGCGATCTTCCCTCTCATAGATCAGGAGATGTTGGTGCTTACTTGGCGATGACGGGGATGGAAACAGCCTGAGCGACGGCCTGAATGTAATCGCAGTGGAGCGGGTGTCTGGGACGTTCCTCCTTCAACCTTCAGCACAGAAACACAGAAGCACGTCACACCACATGGATGAAACAGAATCGTATTTATTCCAGAAGTCATCAAAAGATATAAGAAGAAAGATTCATGTGAAATGTTCGATCTCGGGTAAAATGATTTCAGGTGTAGACTGAACCAGTTTACCTGCCGTGAACAGCGACGGCAGCGACGCCGGTCTTCTCGATCCTCCTGACGAGACTGACCGTCTCCTCCACCTGAAACCAGTGAACGACAGGAAACCAGTGAACGACAGGAAACCAGTGAACGACAGGAAACCAGTGAACGACAGGAAACCAGTGAACGACAGGAAACCAGTGAACGATATGAAACCAGTGAACGACAGGAAACCAGTGAACGATATGAAACCAGTGAACGATATGAAACCAGTGAACGACAGGAAACCAGTGAGCGATATGAAACCAGTGAGCGATATGAAACCAGTGAACGACAGGAAACCAGTGAGCGATATGAAACCAGTGAACGACAGGAAACCAGTGAATGACAGGAAACCAGTGAACGAGAGGACCTAAGATTTATTTCCGTCTTACCGTAGGAAGGATTCTGATTTTACACGTGACCGGGATGGAAACTCCTGCGACCAGCTTCTTGAGGATCTGGGAATAGAGAAAATATTTTCTGAGTGAACTAAGTCCTGTTCAGACCAGTCAGAGGTGAACCGGGCCGAAAACAACAATGACATGTTCGTACTCTCTTAGACCTGCCAATAAAATCACCAGACTCCGTTAACAAATCATCTGATTTTAACAATTGCTGTATGAAAAGACACTTTATAAACTCTGTGAAACTCTGTCTCTGACTCATTCTGCATTATTTGGACCTTCTTGTTCATTCAGCAAATGTTCCACATGAACTTCTTTCTGTCATTGAGTAAAAACATGGAGTCTGTTTGTCCCGGTGTTGTTTATCTGCACATGGAGCAGCGAGGTGACCTCTGATCACTGATCGATCACTCAGGTCAGATATTGATTCCAGGTCGAACAGGCTTCTATACCTTTAATACATACAGTTTGACTGAGGCACACCGTCGGGCTGAAGCACTCACCGCCTCGATCTTGTCGGGATCTGACAGAAGAGCCGCTCCCATCCCGCCCTGCAAGAGGTCAGAGGTCAGCCAGGGGTCAAAGGTCAGAGCAGCAGGTCGGTCACTGACAGGTAAACTCACCTTGGTGGAGTATTCTTTAGGACAGCCCATATTTACATCGATGGCAGCCACGTCCTTCTCCCTGTGAGACAAGAACGTTCAGGTGTCTTTAGTCAGACGGGCTCAATGATGCATCATGGGACACAAAATGGCCCCTATTAACAACACCACTTTAAAATATCAGTTCTGTTGTACTTCACACAGCAGATGTGATGTGAGTGTGTCTTAATGTTTCCCTCAGCACACAGGTGAGTGTAACAGTCACAGATGAAGCTGTGGACTCACACGAGCCGGGCCACGATCAGCGCTCGGTCCGGATCAGCAGTTCCCTGAAAAAAGAGGGAGAGAGAGAATCAACAACCCGAACAGACGACAGAGTTCTGCAGCGATTACATGTTTCTGCAGGTTGACCCGGACGTTAGCAGCGTCCTGGTTCCCTCCACAAGTTTATGATCCTTCCAGGTTCTGTTCATCCCGACAACCTCTGTTGTCTCATTCAGACACTTAGAAACCACTAACTGCTTTAACTCACGAAAGAGCTTCAGAATTTAACTGAGGGACATTTAATGATGGATTTCATGTCGTGGGACAGAATGAGTGAATATCTGCAGTCTCAGTGTCCTGATGGGAAAATTCAGCATCTTAACGTGCACTTGTGTAAATATCTGAGTTTTTGTTTCCTGTTTATACTCTACATAATGTTCTTACTGTTTTCCCTTGATATCATCTACTTATTTACGTAGACGAGGGAACTGGATGTGTTAAAAAGGCGAACTGACATCCAGGTTTCAGGACTACAGACTTCATGTCTCTGTGATCTGGTTCAGATGTTTCTGTCTCACCATCTGGAAGATGACTCGGTCTCTCTCCCTCTCACAGGTCCTGAACATCACTCGATCGTCTGGAGCCACGAAATCCACCGTCTCCAGCACATCTGACAGAAAGAAATACATTTAAAAAACAAAGATGTAGAAGTCACAGCGAGTCGAGTCTGTCTGGATCATCTCGTGTCATAAAGGAGATTCTCACCGTTCACCACCCGGTGACACTGAGCCATCTTGATGTCGATCAGCTCCTGAAACAGATGGCACAGTGACGATGTGACTGACACGACAGACAGAGAGCACACCTGAGCGCTAATATGTTAATCAATACATTTATAACCCCAATAACTTCTTCTTTCATGAACTACAGTGTATCATTGCTGCATGACCACCAGTGACCAAGAGCTGCTGGAAGTTCTGATTTAATTGAGAGCAACAGTACAAATACACAAGAAAAAGGAAAAAACAACTAACTGGTTTCCTTTTGACAGCAATCAGTGTTTTATACAGTTTCCTACTGACACCACAAGGTTTTCCAGGACCCTGTTAATCATTGACTTCAGGAGCCTCCATCCTCACCTCACAGTAAACCACATCAGCTCCATAGTCCAGAGCCAGCAGCCTCATGGGCAGAGTCCCCACCCGGACCATGGGAGCCAGGGCGGTGATGTTCCTGAAGCTCAGCCTGCCTGCTGCCATCATGGCGGCTCGTCCTGTCCACAGCACAGAGGAGACGTCAGTCAGTCAGACACACATCCGTCAAACACCTGGTTTCATATCATTAAAGGCTCGTTTCGTCGCGATGAGCCTCCTCTTCTGGAACTGGACGGTCACACGAAACTCCAGTCAGAAATCCACTGATTTAATGTGGTTCTGTTCTGGCCGCAGTGCACGATGAACAAACGACAGCTCGAGCTCTTTCTCTAAAGACCTCATTGTATAATTTATAATTCAGCCCGACAAACAATTAAAACACTGAGCTTCACAATTAAGACATCATTTTAACTTTTAACACCGCTTCTATATGCAGCTACTCCCGCAGGTTGGCTTGTTAATATAGCCATCTCCAGCGTTGATAAAATTAGGATTTTATACAAGTTCAATTTCAATTAACGAAAACAATAACATGCCGAAATGTCTACAGAGCAATGCAGATCTCTAAAAAGATCAATCTGATGCTCTGTCTTGTCTGTCAGCAAACCATCAGGCAAACAACTTTTAAATTGCAACTTTTCTTAATGCGGTTTGGTGGAACAAATCGATCAGGGCTATGCTATGCTAACATTCTAGCTGCTGCATCAACGAAGCTGCAGTAAAACACTAGCTTAAATAGGCATTGCCATGGCAACAACGTGTGTGTTTATACACAGAGTTAAATATATAACGCATAACTTTAAATGTAATAAACTTACCGGCATTTAAGTCGCCTATTATTGACGCCAGCAGCTGGACGGTGTGATCATGTGGGGAAAGAATGCAGCGTGCAGGCTACACTTCCTGTTTAGACCTCTACGTCATCAGGCGTCATGGATCTAAAACACGTAGATCAGCACTATATAGAACTGTGATGTATAGAATAACAGGAAAGTCCCTGTAGTACGTCAACCAATCATAGATCTAAAACATGTAGATCAGCACTATATAGAACTACGGTGTATAGAATAACAGTACTCCAATCAACCAATCATAGATCTAAAACATGTAGATCAGCACTATATAGAACTGTGATGTATAGAATATCAGGAAAATCAGGAAAATGATTTTCAATCATTTTGAAAATCATCAAAATGGTATAGAATATCATCATCAAATCATCTGTAGTACTTCAGCCAATCATAGATCTAATACATGTAGATCAGAACTATGTAGAACAGGAAAGTCACTCTAATACTTCAACCAATCATAGATCTAATACAGGTAGATCAGCACTATATAGAACTGCCGCGTATAGAATAACAGTACTCCAATCGACTAATTATAGATCTAAAACATGTAGATCAGCACTGTATAGAACAGAGATGTATAGAATAACAGTACTCCAACCAATCATAGATCTAAAACATGTAGATCAGCACTGTATAGAACTGTGATGTATAGAATAACAAGAAAGTCACTGTACTACTTCAGCCAATCATAGATCTAATACATGTAGCTCAGAACTATATAGAACTATGGTGTATAGAATAACAAAAAAGTCACTCTAATACTTCAACCAATCATAGATCTAATACATGTAGATCAGCACTATATAGAACTACGGTGTATAGAATAACAGTACTCCAATCGACCAATCATAGATCTAAAACATGTAGATCAGAACTATATAGAACAGGAAAGTCACTCTAATACTTCAACCAATCATAGATCTAATACATTTAGATCAGCACTATATAGAACTACGGTGTATAGAATAACAGGAAAGTCACTGTAGTACTTCAACCAATCATAGATCTAATACATGTAGCTCAGAACTATATAGAACTATGGTGTATAGAATAACAGTACTCCAATCGACCAATCATAGATCTAAAACATGTAGATCAGAACTATATAGAACAGTGATGTATAGAATAACAGTACTCCAACCAACCAATCATAGATCTAAAACATGTAGATCAGCACTATATAGAACTGTGATGTATAGAATAACAGGAAAGTCACTGTAGTACTTCAACCAATCATAGATCTAATACATGTAGATCAGCACTATATAGAACTATGGTGTATAGAATAACAAGAAAGTCACTGTAGTACTTCAACCAATCATAGATCTAAAACATGTAGATCAGAACTATATAGAACAGTGATGTATAGAATAACAGTACTCCAACCAACCAATCATAGATCTAAAACATGTAGATCAGAACTATATAGAACTGTGATGTATAGAATAGCAGTACTCCAATCAACCAATCATAGATCTAAAACATGTAGATCAGCACTATCTAGAACTGTGATGTATAGAATAACAGGAAAGTCACTGTAGTACTTCAGCCAATCATAGATCTAATACATGTAGATCAGAACTTTATAGAACAGGAAAGTCACTCTAATACGTCAACCAATCATAGATCTAATACATGTAGATCAGCACTATATAGAACTACGGTGTAGAGAATAACAGTACTCCAATCTACCAATCATAGATCTAAAATGTGTAGATCAGCACTATATAGAACTGTGATGTATAGAATAACAAGAAAGTCACCGTATTACTTCAACCAATCATAGATCTAATACATGTAGATCAGCACGATATAGAACTGTGATGTATAGAATAACAGGAAAGTCACTGTGATTCTTCTACCAATCATAGATCTAATACATGTAGATCAGCACTATGCAGAACTGTGGTGTATAGAATAACAGTACTCCAATCTACCAATCATAGATCTAAAACGTGTAGATCAGCACTATATAGAACTGTGATGTATAGAATAACAAGAAAGTCACTGTAGTACTTCAACCTATCATAGATCTATTACATGTAGATCAGCACTATATAGAACTGTGATGTATAGAATAGCAGTACTCCAATCAACCAATCATAGATCTAAAACATGTAGATCAGCACTATATAGAACAGGAAAGTCACTCTAATACGTCAACCAATCATAGATCTAATACATGTAGATCAGCAGTATATATAACTACGGTGTAGAGAATAACAGTACTCCAATCTACCAATCATAGATCTAAAACGTGTAGATCAGCACTATATAGAACTGTGATGTATAGAATAACAAGAAAGTCACCGTATTACTTCAACCAATCATAGATCTAATACATGTAGATCAGCACTATATAGAACTGTGATGTATAGAATAACAGGAAAGTCACTGTGATACTTCTACCAATCATAGATCTAATACATGTAGATCAGAACTATATAGAACTATGGTGTATAGAATAACAAAAAAGTCACTCTAATGCTTCAACCAATCATAGATCTAATACATGTAGATCAGCACTATGCAGAACTGTGGTGTATAGAATAACAGTACTCCAATCTACCAATCATAGATCTAAAACGTGTAGATCAGCACTATATAGAACTGTGATGTATAGAATAACAGGAAAGTCACTGTGATACTTCTACCAATCATAGATCTAATACATGTAGATCAGCACTATATAGAACCACAGTGTATAGAATAACAGGAAAGTCACTGTAGTACTTCAACCAATCATAGATCTAATACATGTAGATCAGCACTATATAGAACTACGGTGTATAGAATAACAGTACTCCAATCAAACAATCATAGATCTAAAACATGTAGATCAGCACTATATAGAACTGTGATGTATAGAATAACAAGAAAATCACTGTAGTACTTCAACAATCATAGATCTAAAACATGTAGATCAGCACTATATAGAACTGTGGTGTATAGAATAACAGTACTCCAATCAACCAATCATAGATCCAAAACATGTAGATCAGCAGTATATAGAACTGTGATGTATAGAATAACACAAAAGTCACTCTAATACTTCAACCAATCATAGATCTATAACATGTAGATCAGCACTATATAGAACTGTGATGTATAGAATAACAGGAAAGTCACTCCAATACTTCAACCAATCGTAGATCTATAACATGTAGATCAGCACTATATAGAACTGTGATGTATAGAATAACAGGGAAAGTCACTCTAATACTTCAACCAATCATATATCTATAACATGTAGATAAGCACTATATAGAACTGTGGTGTATAGAACAACAGGAAAGTTATTTTAGGACCATTTCAGGAGGACTTCAATCAATCAACATCAGTCGTGTTCCATTTCATTCTGGATTTATTGTGCTGCTACAGTTATTTACTAACTTTTACAAAAAAAGTGCTCTAAAATACCTCCAAGTTAATGTTCAATGTAATGACCTCATTGTAAACACCGGATGCTTTACAAATAATTTACAGTGTAAAAGAGTCTGTGTGTGGAGACGACACGAGACACGTGAACGCACCAGCTGCAGCAGGTCCTGCGCTGTGGTTTTTCCTGGTCTCCTGGATTTCAGATGTTTTTACATGTTATTTACCGACAGAATGAATCCACTTCTACTCAGTGAAGACAGAAATACGTCTGTGTCTACAAAAAGGCAGTTAAAGACTTGTGTTACAAAACAATAAAAATGGTAAAAGGCGAGTGGATTTGCTATTTGAAGACATTTTGCTCGCGGTAATGCGGCTGTGAAGGTCCGACATCATGTGCTGTTCAGACTGAATCAAACCCGAGTGATCAGAAACACACAACCTTGCGTGAGGCTGCAGCTTTGGCTTTGTTAAAACCCAAATGCTTTAAAGACACACGGCAGCTGCTGCAGGGAGATTCTCAGGCTGGAAGTAAATCTAACTTACTGAAACAACATGTTGAAATACAGAAATGTTTTCTCTATAATCAGCAGAAACAAAAAGGAATGATGTCATAAACCAGTATAAACAGTTATAAACTTGGGCATTAATACATTAATTCTGCATATCATTTTTAAAAACAACATTTTCAGCATTTTGCATTTATAATGAAAAAGTTATCAGTGACTAAAGAAGCCAGAATGCACACAAACATGTTTTTAGTGTGTTGCTGATACATGCTGCTGTCCCACAATGCAATGCAAAAAGGGAAATGGAGGCACTACTTGCAGATGCTGAATAATCAAATTGATTGTGAACCATTTTGAAAACTAATTATATTTTAATAAAGTCTAAATCTTTAGGACGTCTGATGGAGCACGTATCATTTATGGAACGTGGATTTCTTGTAAACTAACTCGGAAACAGTAAACTATGATGATGAGTCAACAGTTTACAGTGTTCTGACGCACGATATACATCAGACAGATAATGGAAAATGTACATTATCTGTATCTGCAGATCCTGAAATTATTGCGGATAAATTGAACCGATAATACAAAAACAAATTGCTTTAGTTGATTTAACAAGTGCAATATTTACACACAGTAAGTGACCGTATGCACCTTTTTAAGTTGGTTTGCCAGCTGCCAATAAACACAGAAGAAGAATTCTGTTGTCTAGAGCCACGAGTCACTCTACAACACAGGACACAAAACATTTAGCAGCTACTAGGGAACAAATTATCAACGATTAAGGGACTAATTGGTAAGAAAGCGTTAGTTAATGAGTAACGTCTAACTTGGGCTGCACAGAAACGATGACTAACGTTTAAGTAATTATCACTGAATGAGTTGTGACTCGTTTTGTTCCGTTCACCAGAACTTATCAATACCTAATGATTCATTAATGAAGGATCTCCAGTTCTGTTCTAGTGACTCATCATTATCTACTATATAGGCCTCGGAACTGGTTATTAACAATTAATCAATGATCAAGTCGTTGTTGAATCGTTCCTCCCTCATTTCTTAATTAACTAATCATTAGCCAATCATTAACTAATCATTAGCCAATCATTAACTAATCATTAGCTAATCATTAACTGATTATCAGTTACTCTGTGAAGCTGGATTAGAAGTTTCTCATTAACTAATGATTAACTAGCTTCCTCGTTAGTTCACCCAAAATACTGTCATGTGTTACAATAATGATTTCATCGGGAGTCTACGAATGCTAACAGCTAACAGTTTACAGAGCCAACGGATTAATTAGCTGTCAAGAAAAATTCGATACTTGTTTGAAGGTCCGATGTGCAAAAACTGGCCTCCTGTAAAATTCATACTCAACAAGTAGTTGGCAGCGTATCAGCAGAGGAACCTGTGACTGCTGCTAGCTTTAGCTGCAGCACTTTAGCTCAGTTAGCAGTGAAACTAGTGGTCTGGACTGTGAGCTCAGAGCGCTGAGGGTGATTTGGACCGGTACTGGACGGAGCTACTCGGCTAGCATGCTAACTTTAGTAGATGTCTCTGCAACACATACATCAACCTCCTAATGTTAAAATAGCAATCTTCTTCACATTCTGTTGATATTTTTGATGTTTTAAACTAAAATCCGTACGTATCGCTCTTCTGTGAAGAAACTCTCAGACAGCAGCACTTTAAAATCTCGCTCTGCTGCAGGATGTGCGAGTACAGTCACAGTGTGAGACAGTGATGTGAGAGCAGTTAAAATGACTACTTTGTTAACAATGGATTAATAATCTGGAGCTTGGCCTCGCTCTCAGGGATCTGGCAGTGCTTTGTGCAAAATGAGTCCAGCGCCAATCTGGTTTTACATCTGAGAGGGGAAAGAGTTCATGGACCGAACGGCAGGATCACAGACGATGGAAGACCAAAGTGCTTCTCAAACAATCAAATGCAATACACAAAAAGAAAGGCACACACCAAATATATTAAAATCTAATATAGTGAATCAGTTAATAAACATTTGAATATACATCTTCCCATAAAAAGGCCTTTTCACACCAAGTCTGACGTTTCCACGTTCATGTTGTTGATGTGATGGTGCATTTTGATTCAGAGCCGTTTTGATTTCTGTGTTGTTCATGTTTTTTTAATGTCTGAGTAATTAAAAACTATTTTCTGCTGTTCACATTGTAAAATAAATGCTTCGTCAGATCAGCTGTGTGACAGACAGACGCAGGTGTTTCAGGTGTTTCAGGTGTTTCAGGTGTTTTAAACATCAGCACATGTTCTAGATTTGAAGACGCCTCCGGATCGTCCAGATGTGCAAATCTCTCTCTAATCTCTCACTGAGAGTAACTTTCACTGGTGTTTCTGAAAAAGTGAAACATGTTCTGTTTGCTGTCTGCATGCTGAGATAAGTTAGTTTCTGCTACATCTGTTGATGTTAGACTTCAAATCCAAAGCGAGCGACAATCTATTTGTAACAACAAAACTCTAAACTTTCTGGTGACCTTTAAATCAAAACTCTTACCCAAATGCAACCGAGGGTCTTTATGTGAATGTACCCGAGCCAAACTTTCATTTAAAAGCATAATTACAACGAAAGTGCCTCTTTCATCGTGATTATGCTTTTAAATGAAGGTTTGACTCGTATACATTCACATAAAGATCCTCGGTTGCATTTTTGGCAAGAGTTTCACTTTAACTCTCGAATATCTGAGGTGGGAAACTGGATTCATAAAAGGTCACAAACATGGAAATATAAGAATAAGCAAAGATGTTAACATAATCATATTAAAAAGACTGATAGACTATAAAGGAACAACGTCGCGGTTGGTAAGTTGGTAAGTATGAGCGAGCATGAACACAATGAGGCTGTAAAGACGGACTAGTGAGTAGATGAGTCTCCGTGTTCGCCGTGAGGACGTTTAATGTCCCCGACAACCTCTGTAGTCTCATTCAGACACTCGTTAGCAACCACACAAAAGCTTTAAAATTCACTGCCTAACCCTAATGAATGAAAATGTTGGGGTGAACTTTTGGGGTCTTTTAAGCTCGTCTTACTCACAAACCTTATTAGAAATCTCATTAATTAAAATGTTCGACTCTGGCAGAGGGAGAGAAGTGTGTGTCCACTGAGTTGATTTCAGATTTTAGGACTGATTCCTGCAGCACTCGTGTTTAGAGGGTTAAACGTTTATCATTTCAGTCGTTAGTTTAGCATGTTATTATGTTGATATTTGCTAATTAAGACAAATATCACTTCGTTTACAGGTGACTGGTTTTAAACCAAAGTACTGGAGGAATAAGAAATTTTATCCCGATGATGGCAAGTTATTACAATTCATCCTCTGGGGACCTTTAAAAAAAAATCATGACATCCGTCCACAGTTTTAGGACGTAATCATGAACATCATTATCTTGACATGCAATTAACGATGCAACATGTTGAGGAAGTTTTTCGTTCAGGGCCGAAGTTTTCAGTAGTTCTGGTTTCATGGCGGGTGAACATTATTAATCTTTACTGCCTAAACAATCACCTTAAAGGTGCCTTGACCTCTTTATCCAGCAGGACAGGATGCAGGTTTGAAAAAAAATATGAATACAAGAAGGGAAACGGTGACGTGTCACTCGATTTGATGGAGACTTGTTGTGAAAAGGCCTTAAGGCACGATTAAAACGCCAGCAACATTCAGAAGAAGTAACCGTCAGTCGGTCTGAGTTCTGTCATGTTACAGAAAAGAAGAACAAAAAGGGTCCAAAATGGGAATAAAAGTCTGTGTTCACAGTGAGACACTGTCGGCATTAGGTTGTTGTGCTAGACGACTTAGTAGAAAAGAGAAGGAAATAAAAAGTGCACGCAGCCGGCGCAGAAGAACGGGCGCTTCCACTCGGCTGCCGGGAAACCAGAGTCTCGGAGGGTCAAAGGTCAGACAGGAAGCTCCCGCGTCAGGAAGAAGTGTCTGGATTTACAGAGTAAAAACAAGAGGCAAAAACAAAGAGCTGCATAGATTCAGAAAAAAAAGTTTTTAAGAATTGGCAGACAAACTGCTCCTGCCTGAAGACCGGTCAGTCCATTCTGACGGACCGGCGATCTCGATGGGGTCAAACTGAGGAAAGACCACGAAACACAACCTCTGGCCCACGTAGGTCGCCCTCTCTGCAGGAGAACACACGTCAGGTTAACATCAGCTTCAGCAGACAAACCTGAAACCAGATCGCTTCTACAAACTCACCGATGAAGTTGTAGATGCACTTTGGTTTTTCTTTCCAATGGACGCCCAGGAAGTAGACGGGTACGCCGGTGAGCATGATGACGAGACCGACGCCACAAACCACCGGCTCCGAGTAAAGACTGAAACCCAGCAGCAGCGCCCAGAACATCAGGTAGCACACAGGAACCAGCAGGTTCACCTGGACAACACACACAGCTCACAGTTTACAGTGATGACAGTAAATTCAGTGATCGCTTTGAACCGCTGATCTGATTCCAAAAACTCATGTGGAGTCACACAAGTCCAGATGTCACCAGAAGTAGAGTATCTGGGTAAATGTTCTGAGCTACAGAGAAGTGTTGGTACCTTGATGGGTCGGTACAGGTTGGGCTTCTTCCAGCGGTGGTACAGAAGGCCGGCGATGGTGACGCCGTACGACAGGTAGTTGATGAAGGAGACGTAGTTGATCAGGTTGTGAGTTTCTCCGATGCAGAGGATCACGATGGTGGCAGCGCACTGAAACACAGAGCCATGACATTAAAGGGGCATTTCACCAGCTTTACAGTGTTCTGACGCCTGCCGGGTCAGCAGGCTGTTCGCTGCACGAGGGGAGGTTTATAAGTTGGAAGGATTCACTCTTAGGAAACATGGCACTGGGTCTCATACTGAGTTGATGTTACCAAAACACCTCCAAAATATTCACTGAGGTGCCACTTAAACAGATTAAAAATAGCTCTGAACTTTAAGATTACATGCATGATCAGTTGTACGTACGCAGACCAGCAGGGCGGGGATGGGTGTGCAGTTCTTGTAGTGGATCATGGCCAGCAGGCTGGGCAGGTGACCCTCTCTGGCTCCAGAGAAACACAACCTGCAGGCGGAATCATCAGACAGCTCGTCAGCACAGATACGACAGCAGCGGGAGAGCCGGCGGGGCGGCGAGTCTCACCTGGACGAGGTGAACAGGTAGCCGTTGATCCCTCCGAAGGTGGACAGAGCCACGGAGATCGGCATGATGACGGAGAACATCCCCAGCAGCTTCTCTCCAAACGTCTGAAGAGCAGAACGACAGACGGACTCAATGATGTGGACGAGTCCGATTATAGATCAGAACTTTGACTTACTGTCTGATTCTCTGTTGCAAAACATGTGATGTGGATGAATTAGAGTCTTAAACATGCAAATATCCTTTAGAAACACTCGCAGCACGTCGAAGGCTGATTGGCAACGTGTATTTAAACACAGAATATATCATTTCTGCCACTCCGGGCCTCCGAGCAGGTGAAAGAGTCGGTGCAGAGCCGGACCTTCAGGAGGAGTCAACACCTGAGCCACTTCAGATTCAGAACGTGTGAATGCTTTAATGTCAAGAAGATTTGTATTGAAGTTAATGTGTCTCTATTTACAGGTGCAACTCATACAAATATGTTAAGAACGCATCTAAATCCAGATTCTAGTAAGAATGTGTTTATTTTTGACATTCTGAATTAATATTTCTATATCAGATAAAGGTTTTCAGATCAGCAGCTCGTGTATTTTACCTTTATTGCCTTTTTTTCTGTCTGACCTGAACAAATAAATCAAAATACATAAAGTTTGTGATTATTCTGATCACCGTCTCGTCTGATTTTACATCGCAAGTGGACAGATTGTAGAGGAAACACAAAATGATACGGCTTCAAAACAATATAAAACTGGACGGCAAAATTAAATATCACAATATTTCTGACCCAGTACCACTGATATAGTGATCAGTACCAACGTGTTTAAAGACAATGATAATGATATAATATCAAAGCTTTTCAGGCTTTTTTACTGTGGAGCTCATTTTGTTCTCCGGCTCCTGAAGCTGATCACTTGCATGTCACACATTTCACCACTAGGCGGCTCGCTGAGGGACAGCCGGTCCGTCACCTCTGACCTTTGACCTCCTGACTGGATCTAACCGTCAGAACCGTGACGCTGAGACTGATCGTCACGCAGCCTCGTTACTCACTACGGCCACGGCGTTGGACGACAGCAGCTCCTCGGGCGACATGGAGGAGAAGTAGGCGATGTTGGTGAGCGTGTACACAAAGGTCACCAATGGTATGGAGATGTAGATGGCACGAGGTAGATTCCTGACCACACACACACACACACACACACACACACACACACACACACACACACACACACACACCATGCACAGATGATACAGTCAAAACCAAAAAATAGATTGAAACATGCATGAAAGCTGATCGAAGGTATGAGAAATTATAAAAAGCTGTTTTTACACTGAGCTGTTTGTGTTCAAGAAATAAAAACTGTCTTGTTCATAATCGTGAAGAGTCAAAACACAGTCGAACATCAGTGTTTTTAACTTTTATCTCCCAACGTCCATGAGTTTAAGAAGACGTGAACGATATGTTTTACTGGAATTATGATTCTCTGCTGACAAACAAAGCTCAGACAACTTTCTGGTCATTAGATATTTCATTACGTAAAGAGCGATTCAGACATTTAAGACGTTAAAGGAGTCTGACATCGTCTCACTTGTTTAATCTGCACAGAGAAATGCAGATTTCTAAAAAAAAAAAAAACTGCTCCAAGCCAAAAATATTCTGTCACATAACAGCCGGTAAAACAACAAAATGTCATTCTTCACTTCAGATAAATAACATATCAGGTTAATTAAAATGCTTCAGAGGTGCTGAGTCGGGGTTTTATCAGAAAGAGCCACGCTACCTGTTTCCCCCTGTTTCCAGTCTTTATGCTAAGCTAAGCTAACAGCATCATATTTATTTATTCATTTAAACAACAAACTGCCCTTGAAAAAACTCCAAATGTCTCCAGCAGTCTGGGAACAAAACAGAGAAACAAGCTGAGATGGAAGCTGAACATGCTGAGAAGCAGAAATATTCACCGTCTGGGTTCAACAACTTCCTCCGTGACGTAGTTGAGGAAGTTCCAGCCGCTGAAGGCGAAGGAGGCCTGCAGGAAGGCCAGCGCGATCTGACCCACCGACGGCGTCCTCTCCATGGAGAAGGCCACCTGAGGAGTCAACGCCTCGTAGTTCCCTGGAAGACAAATCACACATCTGAGTCTGTTTTTCACTTCAGGGAGCAGAAACGCTTCAGACTGAGAATGTTACCGTTGCAGATCTGCACGAGGCCGACCACGATGATGAGGCCCAGCGCCATCAGCTTCCCCACCGTGAAGACGTCCTGGATCCTGGTGGCCATACGGACGCTGGAGCAGTTCACCCAGGTCAGCAGCACTGAGCAGGAAGCACAGCGTCGGGATCAGTGTTTTTTAATGTGTAAATAACATCTTGTCGAGTCGTGGATTTCACCAGACGAGCTGCATGGAGACACTTTGATATTGTGGACTGCGACTACTTCACCCGTCTGTCCAGCAGCCTGGAGGAGACGATGACTGAACCGAGAAAATAACCCCGGTGATTTTTCATGTTACACAACTTTTCTTTCCTGTTTTGCTTGAACTAAACATCCCGGAGGAGTAAACGTGCCAAACATCGTCAACATACCGATTCACATCTTTCTGCTTTTCGATCATTGGAGCCTACATGTCCCATAATGCAACACCTCTATCTTTTTCCTTTTACACCCTCCCTGCCAACGTCTTGCAAACTCTACGCCTCCGGTTTGTAACTCAGCGCCGTCTGTTACACATTCGAGCTGATATGCGCCTGATGACGTCACAACAGTATGACATCATCATGTTGTTCAGTCGGCCACAGAGGACCTGAACTGTTTCCAGAGGCTCAGTATTCCTCACACACTGACTCTGACATGTACACTTGTTGGAGCGCCCCTTTAGCGTTGAGTGTCAGGGTGCTTCCATCAGGGCTCTGGGGGACCGACCGGGGCCCGGTGCTCTCGCCGGCGGTGGGCGGCAGCGGCCGGTTGCCATGGGAGGCAGGAATGTGGGAAACGGGCGAGCGAGGGAGGGCACGATTGTTTCACCTCGTCCATCATTGTCACCGGCTTTGCCCCGCTCTCTCTCATGGTGGCCTCGCTCTTGGGCACAAAGACGAGCTGTCAGACCCACAAAACAAACCACTTCCGTTGCGGCGAGCAAACAAAACGTGGCGAGAAGCCCCCCTCGCCGGCCCGAGGAGGCCCGGGCAGAGCTCACGTTTCAGCATCCAGCTACAAAAAAAACAAGTGTGAATGACAGCGTCAGAGGTGAGGAATCACACGCTGCTTCACCTCGCCGCCGGGATCTCAGGCCAGACATTACTTACTCATCGATAACACAAAGAGTCGGCCAGGATTAATGCTCGTCAGTGCAGCTGCTCTCAGGAAACACACCGAGCAATTAGCCCGGCTGACGGCTCCACACTGACTGAAGCTGCACACACACATCCTGCAGGAACTCCGTCCTCCACTAGCCTCTTTCTGCCTTAACACAATCAATTTTTGATGGGAACATTTAAATTTTTGAGGAGTGAAGAAGCTCCCTCAAACGCTGCAGGATGCTCCGAAACATCTGCACAAATCTTCCTCTAAATATCAGCGTGTCTTTGAGACATCTGTTCAAATTCTACTGCACAATATATAAAGGTGAAAATATGCTTTAAACAAAGCGCTTTTCACGGACCTCCTACGTCCACAACTTACTGAGGTTAATACTCAGACTACACGCAGAACACCTGTCAGTCTTGTTGCTCCACATGCTTCAGCTGTGTGCATCCAGCTGTGGTTCAGACTGACACACAGCAGCTCAGCATCACAGATGTTGGTGTATTTTCTACCAGCATCTCCAAAACCAAAAACCAGAGACGATGTCAGAGCGTCATGTGTGAGGAGGACAAACTGAGAGCAGAGTATTTATAACAGTCTCATATCAAATACTGGATGTGAGAAAATAATCTCGTCTCGAGACCTCAAAGTGGCAAACAAAAAAGTTTTCTTTATTCTTTTTCTTGAATTCTTTTGTTGCAGATTGCTTTTTGTTTCGCTGCCTCATCCTCTCATGCTGCTCCTCTCCCTCCTGCAGACGCTGTGCATTATTTACTACAATCATTAAAGAGGTTTTAAAAAGCCTTCAGCCACAAGTTACATAAGAGACATTTTACATGTGAACGTTTCCCCAATGACGCACGTGCCGAAGTAATGGAGCTGCAGTTTATTGATGAGCTGGACTATAATCAGCATTAGAGGAGTAATGATTCATTTTAGCAGCACAGAAGAAGAAATCAGCATCCAGCAGCCGAGCAACAAGACAACACGTCATCCTTCATGAATGATGCAAACGCACTGTGGGCCAGAATCAAGACTAGAACAAGGAGGAGCTGTGACGTCCTTTCACACGATGTTCAAACAAACATGGCGACGTCGATGGCAGACTCACGGAGGCAGGTGGCGGACAGCATCCGCGTCGCCATGTACGGGGGAACACAGTTTGGGAAGACGGGCTGCAGGACGTAGCTGGAGAAAGTGAGCGCGATGACGGCCAGCGTGGTCGGGTACATGATGAGGACGGCGCTCCACAACAGCAGGAACCTGAACCAGAGAGGAGACGACTCAGTAAACCAGGAATCTGCTTTATTCTGAAAGATTTACACATCAATACTTTTACAATACAGCTGAGGAGGAAGTCTTCTGTCTCAGAGCAGTTTAACTTTAACAAAGTTTGAGGTCTGAAGTTAGTGTCGTCCTGGTTCCCTCCACAAAAACTGGATTTTGGATCATTGTAGAAAACAATCTCAGTGTCAAACACAACTTTATGACACTGACACGTGTTGTTCATCCAGATAATGAAGATGAACATAAATTAACTGTGGCAGTAAGAAGCTAATGCTAGGCTACAGACAGACGACATCACGGTCACATGACTGAAACGTCTTACTGCACAATTACTATCCAGGTTGTGTGTACGAGTTGTAAAGTCAGAGTTAGAACAGTGTGGAACTAAAGTGGCTGTACAGACGGACTAGTGAGTAGATGAGTCTCCGTGTTCGCTGTGAGGACATTTAATGTCCCCGACAACCTCTGTAGTCTCATTCAGACACTTGTTAGCAACCGCTAACTGTTTTTAACAGATGAAGAGATTCAGAATTAAACTGTGGGACATTAATGAAGAATAAAACGTGGTTTCACACCTTATTTCACATATTTAACTGTAAACACATTCAACAAGCTCACAGAATTTCAGACAAGGGAACTGGCGTGCTAACATGCTAACATGCTAACTGATTTCTGGGTTTATTGACTCCAGACTACATCTCTCTGTTTCACTGCTGGATACAAAGAAAAGACAGAACAGAGTCCAAACTGGATTCTGCCGTCTCTCCACTCACCCCATCAGACCACCGAATATCTCCGTCACGTAGGAGTAGTCTCCTCCAGATTTGGGGATGGTGACGCCCAGTTCAGCGTAGCAGAGCGAGCCCAAGGCAGCGATGCAGCCTCCCAGAACCCAAACCACCAGCGCCAGACCCACTGAGCCAGAGTGCTCCAGGACCCCCTTTGGAGAGATGAAGATGCCAGAGCCGATGATGTTCCCTGAGGAGACAAAGGAAGGTCAGAGACTCTGTGGAGATACAGATCACAGGGTAACGCTCCAAAACATATCTTCATGTTCTACAGAGAACCAGGAGAACTGAACACATCACCTACACCTGACATTCATCAGCATGGAGAGACGATGACTGGGTTCTACATTAATTTTTGGGTGAACTGCTCCTTTAAAGCTTTATGATGGTTTACAGTCACTTTCAGAAAAGACATTTAAGTGTTGTTGCTGGTTCTTCTCAGTAGGAACCGGAGATCTTCAGGGAAGCATTCAGGCCGATAGAACCTCGAGTCAGAACCAAACAAACTCACAACCCCAATTTATGATTGATGATCTAAGATGTTCTGATTGGTTTCTCTGTATTATTACAGCTGTTTCCTTTGTTGCATTTGTGGCAACTTACAACTATTTGTATTTTTATCTAATTTTATTCTATCTTAACTGATTTCACTGCAAACTTTATTGTTTTGTACTTTGTGTCTCTGTTTGAAATGTCCTTTGTAAATAAAGTTTTATTGTCTTTGTATCCACAGGAAAAAGATAATGAATTGAATCTGTCCGGTAATTGTTGAGCAACATTTGTGAAACTAACTTTCTCACAAATACAAGTTTGTGAATGTGTTTTGTGTTGAAGAGTTTTGCACACGTGTAAATCAGGTTTGTAGAATTTAACTTCTACGTTAATCTGTGTTGAATTTAGTTTTTACACGTATACAAAAACATTTCTACAGCTGCGAAACACATTCAGACACACGTATGCAATTTCATCTTCATCTTTCTTTGACTGTTATTCTGGTTGTTTTTGTCTTTTATTATTTTATTGAAACATGTGTGCTTTAGTCTCTCAACTGTTTTTGCTTCCGAAAATATCTTATGCTTTTATTTTCTAAATCTTTTGTAAACGTTTGAAGGATGCTTAACACACTTCTCAACAATAGTTCATGATATTAGGAAACGTGTGCACGGAACACACAAAATAAAGTTCAGATGTGTCGCAGAATAAACAAGTGAGACCCTTAAAATATCCCAATATTCCCAATAAATATCAATAATAACGCTCCAGACTTTTCGGTGCGTCTGTCTAACAGCTTTACATTTCTGAAACAAACATCAAATGTCATCAAATCAACGTGAGACTCATTCAGAGGTGTTTTCACAGGATGCACCTCACCGAGACCAGCACCACTGACCCGCTGGTACAGCTGGATGAAGACTGTCAACGGAGAGAACAACTTATTTGGATAAAGATGAATTCGTGGTGGAGCCCGGGAGCGGATGGAGGCATGTTCTGGGAATTTCTTGCAACTTTTGGTCTTTGTATTATTACTTCATTAAAAGGTGACACCGAGTTGACTGACAGTGGGCGTGTGTGGGCTGTTTGTTAAAGTTTTGCAGTGTAATTTGTTACATAAAAACGCCACTGACCCGCTGAGACTCTCACCAGAAGTCACACAATCAGAAGTGAGTTTATACGGAGGACATTAAAACACAAAGAGCTCTATAACAGAGTGAGTTAGAGAAGGAGGTAAAGGCCATCACTCAGGCCGGGACAATCCTGCTGCCCAGAGCCTCAGTATGCAGCGTAGAGTACCAGCAGAACCGACGCATTCAGACTACAGCGCTACCAGTAGCACGGCAGAAGGCAGCCAAGTGGCACAGACAGCCGTTACATAACCCCACATAAATTATCCCGTCCGGGCTGCAGAGGTGGGAAGTGACCGACTCACCTTCTGCATCCGATCAATTCCCGCAGCTTCCTAAAAAGTGACAGGCAAGAAAACAGCAGCTGAGGATCAGCGAGCAGCTCGCTGCAGCTGAATCCAGCAGCACATGACCAGAAGGCTCCAGTGTGCAGAGCAGCCAGCTTGTTCCCTCGCTGCTCCCTCTGAATGGAAAGGTGCTTCAGCATTCTGCACACAGGACCTTTCTCTTGTTCTGGGGAGGGATTTTTTTTTTTGGTTTTTGTTTTTTTTACAGAAATGTCGGCCTTGACCAAGCAAACACAGCTCAGGCTGGAGGAAGCTGTGGGCCTGTTAGTCAGACCTGCACCGACAGAAACCACGAGGACGGCGCAGCAGCGCGACCATCCGCTCTGCTGACGCACCGAAGCCTCAGAGATACAAGTCTGCACATACAGTGAAGCTTCTGTACAATGCACACATTCACACACCGACACAAGAACAAATGGATTCATTCACTCTGCTGTGAGGAGCAGGTCGGACCATCAGGAGAACTGTGAGGTTCAGAGTCCAACCCAGCAGCACATGTGGGAACCAGAGATCCATTCAGCAGCACTGCTTTGAGAAAGACTGTTCTGATACTGATACTTGTATCAGAAATGGTTCTGTTACGGCTAAAATGTTGGAACTTATATCTGCAAACACACGAGTCCATACGCCAATCTGATACCACAGAATAACAAGAAACAAGGAACATGGAACATGAAAAAGAAGGAAAGGTCATTGCGTTGTTGAATCTTGCGTGGGGGTGTTTGTGGTTTCAGCTGTATTGAAGTCTATGAGAGAAACAAAACACTAAAAACCCAGCAGGTCTACATCCTGTGACTCCTGATGAAGAAACGTCATCTTGGATCTGATATAACATTCAACAATCTGACGTATGTTGAAGTGTTTTTAAGCGTTTGATACCCACAATTAATCAAAGTGTGTATCAGTCGTTATGTCAACATCAGCCGCAAACTCAGACTCTGAATAAATACGACCTAAATATTAAAGGTGATACGAGAACGTCTGACGGTCAGCTGTCAGCCACACTGACTCTGATTGGCTGTTCAGTCAAACCAATCAGTGCAGCTGAAGGGAAACAGAAGAAGTCTGTCGCTGCAGCTTCTACTGATTTACTGGGTAAATATTTACTTATTTAATCAGACATATTCTCAGTTAAACGCAGCTTTAATATCGACAGCGGTATCAAAAAGTCGCTTTATCCTCTCGGCTGGTATTATCGGCGATATTAGCACATCACAAATGTATTATAAATAATATATTATAATATTATAATTATTAAAAAACCACCACATTTGTAGGATCACTTGTGTAACTCCACCTCTTACTCCCTAATCTCAGTATCGACATCAGACCCACAAACTGCATATCGATCAGGCTTTGGATTTATCGGGACAACAGTTAATAAATCCACCGTCTGAAGTCTTCTGGTTCCCTTTTGAATGATCACTACAGACTAACGCCACCTGCTGGTATGGAGGGGTATTTCCTCACAGAACGTATGACCTCTTGGCTGTCAGCTGTCAGCTGTGGTCTTCGTGGTGCATTCAAGTGCAGAAATTTCTGCCACAGGCGACTCAACAGCCTTTGTTAGAGTTTTGATCCAAATCAATCTCTGGGTCACAGATTCTCCACAGAGAACCTCAGTAGAACTTTAAATATTTTGTCACAATTTTGATTTTCCTAACAGAAGAGTCACGTTAAAGGTGCAGTGTGTAAGATGTAGGTGGTTACAAACCACGATGATCTAAAATCACCAACAGAAAGCGAAATAAATAAAGTTTGGAGATTAAGAAATCCACTTTAGTTAGCATGCTAACCAGTTAGCCCCAGCCTGTCCAGGTCCAAAGCTGCTGTGTTAGCTGTAACGCCCCCAATGCTCTGAGCTCCCAGTGGGGACGGCTAACTGCACAGCTACCTGAGCTACATCTAGCAGCAGTTAGCAGGAACACGACCACTATACTGCCCCCTGTTTTTTTGAGTATCTTATCTTACATCTTGTTCGTATTGCACCTTTAAAAAACACAAAATGTGACTTCCTGGTGGAAGTCGGCGCCGGTCCAAAGCGTCAGTATCAGAAGATCTGAGAATGAAACTCAAACATCAACTCACTCTCCTCAGGAAGTTACAGTCTGTTGCTTTAGATGTTTCTACAGTCGACTGTGGAAAATGGAAAGTGTATCGATGCATCGATTTAAAGTTTTACTAAAGTTTAAGTTTACATTATTAATAACAATACGCTGTTTTCCACTCAGTATCTCGAACCTCTGATGACATAATGTTTCCACTGAAGAGTTCAGTAATAAAACTGTCAGATCACATTTTAGTTTTTATGAGTTGATATAAATCTAATTGATGGATGTATGATGTCGTCTCATATCGATCGCAGGACTCTGTAACGATATCGAGACTTTGTGATGTTGTCCATTTACAGTTTGACTGGAAGACTTTATCGGCCCTGACGTTTCTCCATCAGACTGATATTAATTAATCAGTGATGTCAGTGATCAGAGTGGTGCAGCCCCCCCCCCCACCCCACCTCCTCCTCCACCTCCACCTGCTGAAGATGCTCATATTTACTGAGCTCGGTGGTGTTTAAAGCCCCCTGCTGCTCATTCTGCCCCAGCAGACAATGTTCTTCTGCTCCACCACCACCTGCCTGGACTTCATATATTTCAGCCACGTAAGCACTACAACTCAGTTTGCTGGGAGCCCACATGCAAACAAACATGGAGTCCCTGTTTCCTCCTGAAGCCTCCAAACTACAGACTCACTCTGATCAGTCAGTGAAGTGTCAGTGGACTTTATTCTAACTGGTTCTGCAGCAGTCTGAGGTCCGGTCCGCCGACAGGAGCGGGTTTTAAAGCAGTGCAGTGATGAACAGAACTGATCCCAGAGCAGCTCTCTTGTTTTCCTGCCTCACCTATGATGATGGTGCACGCGCTCAGCAGCCCGATCTCCTTCTTCAGAGTCACCCTGTCCGGGATCTTCTTCTTCTTCTTCTTCGTGTCCTGCCGAGAGCAGATGCTGCTGCTGCCGTTCTGTCCATCCATGTCCGCCTGCCCGGGTCCGGTCCGGTCCGTCCAGTCCACTGTGTCCTCCCCGTCCCAGTAGTCCCAGTAGTCCCAGTGCTCCTGTCCTCTCCTCACTCCGTATTCATGCAGACTGAATGGGCTGCGCTTGCGCAACAACCTGCCGCTGTCCAGGGCAGAATGTTAAATACCCCGGACGGGCATGGTGCGTTCAGGGACCCCGGGACGAACCCGCCTGCTGTTTAAATCTGAAGCTGACTGACTCAAACGCATCACGATGAGTGGTGGAAGAAACACTTCAGTTCTTTAACTAATAAGCTTCCAAATAGCACAATAACAAAAGTGCTTTATTAATATTAGTATATTTAAATAACAATAATAATGTAATTAAAGGTGCAGTGTGTAGTTTTAGTATTATTTAAAGGAACTATCACACCATATGATTGTTTTACATCAAATTACTCAACAGTGTATAAAACAATTCTTCATATTGTGAACATTTAGATAACTTTCAAAGATTAACATATTGAAATTCTTCAGAATAAATGCTTTTCTGAAGTAACTAACTTTGTTTCAAGATAGCTAGTATTAACAAAGTACTTTATTTCAATGTAAAAAAAAGTACTTTTTGTGTGTAGTGTTGAAGTGTATGAGTCACAGGATCTAAAGGTGCATTATGTAGTTTTACAGAAGAAACGTTAATGATAAGTCAAACCTTTTTTCTGCCTTAACAAATTAAATACGCAATCTGTCTTTGTTTTCAATGAACCGATCTCGAAGGAGAACACGATCGATGTTCGTCATGTTTTTATCATCCTTTTTCTTTACTTTTCCACTCTTGCATTATATGACTTTTATTCCTTTTACTTGTAATGACTCATGTTTTTTTTCTCTCTTCTTACTTCTTGTTTTAACTCACGTTAGACTCGCCTTCCTCTTATTTCTGTGTAATCATCTTCCTGAGTTTCCTGCTTTCACTTGATTGTAGAAGCACTTAGTAAACTCTGGTTTTAAAGAGGCACTGTGTAGTTTTAGAGAAGAAATCCAAACTCTGATTTATTTAATGTATACAATATCATTGAGGTATCATTGAATCTGCTGTACTCTTGTCACACAGCGGTGAGGTTCGTCTTGTCTTGGGTGTTTTGTCTCGTGTACTTCCTGTTTTATTTTGAAATTCTGACTCGCCTCTCGTTTCAGGTCACTTGCCCTTCCTCATGTGTCTCCAGTCTGACGTCTCCGCTGATCCCTGATTGTTTCCACCTGTTCCCCATTACCCTTCTGTGTATTTAAGTCCGCGTCTCCCCTTGTCCTGTGCCAAAGTGTTTCGTCTGTCGTTCACCTAAGCCCTTCGTCACAGCCTCGTCTTGCTAAGTATCACAGCTTTGTCTTGTATAGTTTCGAAATTAATTGGTTTTTGTTTCTGTCATTTTTTGTGCCTCGAGTAGAGTGACTTTTGTTGTAACCTTTTTTGATAGTGTAGCTCAGCTCACAGTTTCTGTTTAGCCTTTTGCTTTCCTCCATTTTGGAGCGATTTTGTTTTCTCTTGTATTATAGCTTATTCAGTTTTTTTATAGCCGTGTTTCCTCCTTGTGAGTGTTTTTTGTTGTAATTTCTTAAGATTGAGATTAGTCAGAATTAGTTTTGTTTTCTCCGGTTCCCGTTGAGATCCCACCGTTGGTGTGGTTTTGTTTTCTCTTTTCTTTTGTTGTCTTCCTCGCCTTGTAGGCAGTCAGGTTCTGAATCCTCCTTTTAGTCCAGGCCTGACAGTACACTTTGGCCAGAATGGACTCAGCAGTGGCTCGTCAGCTGGAGGAGATCCTCAGAGCCCAAGAAGCCCGTCTAACCCGTCAGGAAGAATTTCAGACGGCGATGGCAGCTCACCTGGGCAACCTTACAGCTCAGCTTCAGGGATCAAACACCCACTTGACTCCACCAGCCCAAGCAGCCCCGCCAGCCCAAGCAGCTCCTCCAATTCCTGCAGTTCCACCAACCCCAGTGACTCCGCCCTCATCGACCGTCACCATGCCTGTACAGACCACGCAGGTTGTAGGTATTGGCAGTAAATTGGCTCCACCAGCAAAATATTCTGGGGAAATGGGATTATGCAGAACTTTTCTCATTGACTGTTCAGTTCATTTTGAATTAACCCGTCACGCTTTTCCCACTGACCAATCCAAGATCGCGTTTATGATTTCCAACAGGACCGGCAGAGCCAAAGCCTGAACCTAACCGACAACAGGATGAATCAATGTAAGCAGCAACGGAGCAGAGGCTACGCGACGAGGGAAAAGACCCTACACCTGCAGTCACCTGACTGGCCGGCTCCCTGCCTCTCAACACCAGACCAGAGCCGTCACCCCCCTCCGGAGGGAGAAGGGGAACCTATGCAGCTGGGAAGGACCCGGCTGACTCAAGAGGAGCGACGGAAACGACAGTTGGAGGGCCGCTGTTTTTACTGCGGGAAATCGGGTCATCTCGTCGCCGCCTGCCCAGCCAAGAAATCAGTGGTGTGAGTCAATTCACGGCACCAGACGCAGTGTCACGTATACTTACATCTGTTAAGGTAACCCATCACACCACTACAGAACTAAGAGCGCTCATAGACTCAGGGGCTGACGCTAATTTGCTGAACTGGGGTTTAGCGGAGCACCTGGGCCTTAAAGCTCAACCTCTAGCTAAGTCCATTGAGGCTAAGGCGGAGAAAGACTATTCTCCATCACTCATGTCACTGAACCTGTTCAATTATGTATTAATGACCACGAAGAACAACTCAGCTTTTATTTGATCACGTCGCCTGTTCACACTCTGATTTTGGGACTGCCATGGCTGTATCGCCACGACCCTCATGTAAACTGGAGATCTGGGGAGATGCTGTGCCGGGGAGTGCATTAATCCTTCCTCTCAGGAGGAAAATCCAGCTGTGATTAATGTTGTATCTGCTAACTCTTCCACAGACTCCTAGTACCCGGACCTGAGCTCTGTACCTTCCTGATACCACCACTTTCGGGAGGTATTTAATAAGAAAAGCCATGTCTCTCCCACCACATCGTCCATTTGACTGTCCCACTGAACTACTTCTGGGTTCGAACATCCCCAAGGGTCGCCAGTACTCGGTCTCAGGGCCAGAAAAGGAGGCCATGACCGACTACATTGAGACCTCACTGAAGGCGGGACTAATCCGCCCCTCGTCATCTCCTGCAGGGGCCGGATTGTTCTTCGTGGGCAAAAAGGACAGGTCTCTCAGACCATGTATAGACTACAGCCCCATCAATGACATTACTGTAAAGAACCGCTATCCTCTTCCTCTCATGTCATCTGTCTTTGACCAACTCCAACAGGCTAAGATCTTCACCAAACTGGATCTTCGCAATGCGTACCACCTGATCCGCATAAGAGAAGGGGACGAGTGAAAAACCGGGTTCAATACCGCGAGCGGCCACTACGAATACCTGGTCATGCCTTTGGGTCTCACTAATGCCCCTGCTGTCTTTCAGGCCATGATTAATGACGTTTTAAGAGACTTTCTTGATCACTTTGTCTATGTTTATTTGGATGACATCCTGATATATTCTCCAGATCTCGAAACACACCAAGTTTATGTCAACCAAGTTTTGAAAAGACTGTTAGAGCACCAGCTCTATGTTAAAGCAGAGAAAAGTGCTTTCCATGCCGACACTGTCTCCTTCCTGGGCTTCATTGTAACCCCTGGAAAAGTACAGATGGATCCGGCTAAAGTTAGCGCTTTGGCTGAGTGGCCCACACCTGATAGCCGCAAGAAGGTTCAGCAGTTCCTTGGGTTTGCTAACTTCTACAGGCGGTTTATCAGAAGCTTTTGTGCAATAGCTGCTCCTCTCCATGCTCTTACATCCTCCCAGGTGCAGTTCCGGTGGTGGCCTAAAGCAGAAGCTGCCTTCCAGACCCTCAAACGACGCTTCACCTAAGCTCCCATTCTCACTAAGCCAGATCCACAGCGTCAGTTTGTGGTGGAAGTTGACGCCTCAAACGAAGGAGTCTGGGCAGTACTCTCACAACGATCAGAGCAGGACGGCAAGATGCACCCAATGCGCCTTCCTGTCACGGCGGCTGTCCAGGGCAGAGAGGAATTATGATGTGGGCAACGGGGAGTTATTGCCGGTTAAAGTCGCCTTGGAGGAATGGAGACACTGGTTGGAGGGAGCTAGTCATCCGTTCATTGCTAGGATGGACCATAAGAACCTCGACTATATTAAGAAAGCTAAACGACTCAATTCTTGCCAGGCCAGGTGGGCGCTTTTCTTTAACCGTCTCTCCTTCTCTCTCTCCTACAGGCTGGGGTCCCGAAACGTCAAACCCGACGCCCTATCCCGAATATTTGACCCCGAGCCTGGTGCCAAGGAACCTGAAAATATCCTTCCACTGAACTGTGTGGTTGGAGTGGTGACCTGGCAGATAGAAAAAGAGGTAAAGCAGGCTAATGGTGAGGCTCCGCCACCTAGTGGGTGTCCAGAGAATCGATTGTTTGTCCTGGTTGAGTTACGCCCACAGGTGATCCATTGGGCCCACACCTCACTGCTTTCATGCCACCCGGGAGTTCGGAGGACGATGTTCGCCATCTCCCGGAGGTTCTGGTGGCCAGCCATGGAGCCGGAGGTCTGGGAGTATGTGGAGGCATGTTCGGTCTGTACCAGAAACAAGACGTCAACCGGGTCCCGTATGGGTCTTTTGCATCCGTTACCCATCCCCTCCAGGCCGTGGTCCGACATATCCATGGACTTGTCACAAGGCTCCCGGTCTCTCAAGGTAACACCACGGCCCTCACTGTGGTGGACAGGTTCTCCAAGATGGCTAGATTCATAGCCCTGCCTAAGCTGCCCTCCACCAAGGAAATGGCGGAGGTCATGATGAACCATGCTTTCAGAGTCCATGGGTTTCCTAAGGACATGGTCTCTGACCGGGGCCGCCCGACAGATACAGATCCGCCAAGGGGACTGTGTCAAGAAGAATGCAGACCGCAAAAGACAGCCTGCCCCCAACTATCAGCCTGGGCAGAGAGTGTGGCTTTCAGCCAAGGATTTACACCTCTGAGTGCCATCCAAGAAGCTGGCACCAAGGTTTGTGGGTCCGTTCCCTGTCACCAGAGTCATCGGTCCAGCAGCTGTGTGACTACGTTAGCCCCGGTCCCTTAGCGTGCACCCAACCCTTCCACGTAAGTCAAGTCAAACCTGTAAAGGAGAGTCAACTGGTCCCAGCCGCAGCACCACCCCCACCACCAGAAGTGATAGACGGCGGTCTGGTCTACAAGGTTAAACAGCTGCTGGCAGTACGCAACCGGGGCCGGGGCAAACAATATCTGGTGGACTGGGAAGGTTATGGACCCGAAGAAAGACAATGGGTTCCCTCACGCCATATTGTTGATCCTGATCTTATTAGGGACTTTCATAGGGACCATCCTAATCAGCCTGGACTGTCAGGAGTCGGTCCTAGAGGGGGGTACTGTCACACAGCGGTGGGGTTCGTCTTGTCTTGGGTGTTTTGTCTCGTGTACTTCCTGTTTTATTTTGAAATTCTGACTCGCCTCTCGTTTCAGGTCACTTGCCCTTCCTCATGTGTCTCCAGTCTGACGTCTCCGCTGATCCCTGATTGTTTCCACCTGTTCCCCATTACCCTTCTGTGTATTTAAGTCCGCGTCTCCCCTTGTCCTGTGCCAAAGTGTTTCGTCTGTCGTTCACCTAAGCCCTTCGTCACAGCCTCGTCTTGCTAAGTATCACAGCTTTGTCTTGTATAGTTTCGAAATTCATTGGTTTTTGTTTCTGTCATTTTTTGTGCCTCGAGTAGAGTGACTTTTGTTGTAACCTTTTTTGATAGTGTAGCTCAGCTCACAGTTTCTGTTGAGCCTTTTGCTTTCCTCCATTTTGGAGCGATTTTGTTTTCTCTTGTATTATAGCTTATTCAGTTTTTTATAGCCGTGTTTCCTCCTTGTGAGTGTTTTTTTGTTGTAATTTTTTAAGATTAAGATTAGTCAGAATTAGTTTTGTTTTCTCCGGTTCTCGTTGAGATCACACCGTTGGTGTGGTTTTGTTTTCTCTTTTCTTTTGTTGTCTTCCTCGCCTTGTAGGCAGTCAGGTTCAGGTTTTATAGCCTATTGAGTTATCACTCTGTCTTGTTGCCTGAAATTTCAGATTATTTGTTTCTTTCGGCGGCTGTATACGTTCATCGTAGAGAACAGAAAAAAAGGAATGAGTCACGCAGAGCTGAGTCAGGACGCTGTGACACTGAGAGGAGGAGCAACACTGACAGAGGAAATGCTTAAATGTCAAGTTTCCTCAAATCAAAAGGAAATGTGGTCTGAGTGACAGCAGCACAGCGGTCGAGACGAGTCTGTGTTTCTGTCTACTGAATCCATCAGGTTTCTCTCAAAAAATCAACAGAATCTCTGCAAACACCGGTGAGTTCACTGACCCGTAGACACAAAATGCACCAACTGAATATTTGGGTAAAAAAGATGTGAATACACAAAATTATTTAAACCATTTAAGAATATTACGTAATAAAATTGTGTCATTATCTATTAAAAAAACAACACGTTCAAACAAGTGACACAGTGACTGAACTCCAGCTAGTTAAAGTTGGTGAGAAGGAGGAGAGAGCTAGCTTTAGCTTAAGCTACTTTATACAA
Organism: Diplodus sargus; assembly: GCA_903131615.1. Taxonomy (NCBI): domain Eukaryota; kingdom Metazoa; phylum Chordata; class Actinopteri; order Spariformes; family Sparidae; genus Diplodus; species Diplodus sargus. The sequence goes on along the minus strand of CAEMYA010000250.1, from coordinate 117,483 downwards.
GCGTTTTCTGTAAAAACTCAAAACCTCAGGTTTACTTAGAAAAAGGACGTTTTGCTCAAGATCTTGTATGAATGCCGAAACTGCACACATGAGCTCGTCTTCTCTCGTGCTGTAGTCCAGGACCTGACAGTGTAACAAGTTGTCTTAGTAAGTCAGACGCTGAATTCATCAACAACCTCAGAGATGTGAGTTATTATCAGTGTTCTGTTTCCCTCCTGTGTTCTTGTCTTCCTGTGCTCACCTGTCTCACATCAGCCTCTATAGCCCTGACCTGTTCCCAGTGTGTTCCCAGCTTGTCAGCTCCTTCCCTGCTCTCCCTGCTTTCTTCAATTCATCCACCTCACCTGTGTTTCTCTCCACCTGCACCTCGTCTCCTTGTTTGGTTTAGTTTGTATTTAGGACCAGCCTATAGTCCAGTCTTAGTTGGTTTGTCTGTTTGGTTCCCTTGTCTCATGTGTTCCCGTCGTGTTTTACCTGCATTTGCTGCCTGCCTTTGTCTGAATACCCTGCTGGACCAGCACCGAAACACAACATATGCTGGTCTTGCAAGTGAACGGTCACTAGCAAGGCCAGCATATGTTGTGTTTTGATGCTGTTTTTTCCAGCAGGGTATCTAGCTGCTTGCCTTTCATTTTGTTTTTTGGACACTGAACTGTCAGCTAACATTAAAGCTGTACTCAGGTCCTATCTGATACATCCATATACCATAAAAAGAGACTAAAAGAGAGTGTTACAGTTGTGCATGTCTTTGACCTCTTTCCTCTTGTTGTCTGACTGTTCTCACATGTGACAGACTCCATTGCAGAAAAAATACAAACAACATGAAGTCAAATGCCTCCTATAAACGCAAACTGCCCTTAGAGCCTTCAGTGTGTTGTATCAACATAGATCTTGTATCAAAATATGTCAATAATAAGTCGAAAGTGAAAGGCAACAAAACCTGCAGAGCAGAAAGAGGCGGAGCAACACTGGAAAAACACACAGCTTTAAAACCACACTCAGCAAATGAAACTAAACATTCGTCAGACAAACAGCCGTCGTGACTCGTCTCTCTGATTCTCTTGAAGGAAAGCTGAAGTGGACTCAATCAGGCCTTTCTCAGCAACACAACAGAACCTCTGACAAAATCTGGTGAGTACAGCTGATAATATTTACTGTATTTCAACAACTATTAACACAAAACTTCAACTCTGCAACTGCACTTTAACAGGGGTTTCTGTTTTTATTATCTGGCTTCAAATGAAACTTGTGCTTAACTACAAAATGACAAAATAATTCACAGTTTCATTAATCTAGCTTTATGTTTTCATGACTAAACAACACATCACATTCAGTTTTCATCCTCAGACTGTAAACATGGCTGCTGCCAGCTGTCTGCTGACTGAAGATCAGTTTCTGTGCCCCATCTGTCGGGATGTGTTCACTGATCCGGTCACCATACCATGTGGACACAACTTCTGTAAAACCTGCATCACTCAACACTGGAGCGTTAATGCCCCGTACAAGTGTCCAAACTGTCAAGACATTTTCTACACGAAACCGAAACTGAAGGTCAACACGTTCATCTCTGAGATGGCTGCTCAGTTCAGACAGTCAGCTCAACAGAAAGCCAGCAGCAGCAGCTCAGAGCAACAAGTTTCCAAACCGGTAGAAGTTCCCTGTGACGACTGCACTGGAACCAAACTCAAGGCCCTGAAGTCCTGCCTGGTGTGTCTGGCCTCCTACTGTGAGACTCACCTGGAGCCTCATCTGACAAAGTCAGGCCTTAAGAGACATCAGCTGATCGACCCTGTGGAGAACCTGGAAGGCAGGATGTGTACGAAGCACGATAAACTGCTGGAGCTGTTCTGTAAGACTGACCAGATGTGTGTCTGCATGCTCTGCACTGTTTTAGACCACAAGACACATGATGTTGTTCCCCTGAAAGAAGAATATGAAGGAAAGAAGGCCGAGCTGGGGAAGAGAGATGCTGAAATTCAGCAGATAATCCAGAAGAGACGACTGAAGATTGAGGAGATGAAGCGCTCAGTGGAGCTCAGTAAGAAAGATGCAGACAGAGAGATAGCAGCTGGTGTTCAGGTCTTCAGCGCTCTGAAGGAGTCTGTTGAGAGAAGCCAGGCCGAGCTCATCAACACCATCAAAGAGAAGCAGAGAGAGACAGAGAAACAGGCTGAAGGCTTCATCAAAGAGCTGGAACAGGAAATCTCTGAGCTGGAGAAGAGAAGCTCTGAGGTGGAGCAGCTCTCACGGACTGAAGACCACCTCCACCTCCTCCAAAGCTTCCCATCACTGAACGCTGCTCCACCCACCAAGAACTGGACAGGAGTCAGCGTTCGTCCACCTTCATATGAGGGGACTGTGGTGAGAGCTGTGAATCAGCTGGAGAAGACGCTCAGTAAACAGATGAAGAAGGTCGAGCTGAAGAGGGTCCAGCAGTATGCAGTGGATGTGACACTCGATCGTGATACAGCACATCCCAACCTCATCCTGTCTGATGATGGAAAACAAGTTAGCTGTGGTGATGTAGAGAAGACACTCCCAGACAACCCAGAGAGGTTTGATTTATGTGTTTATATCTTAGCAAAGCAGAATTTCTCTTCAGGAAGATTTTACTATGAGGTTCAGCTTAAAGGCAAAACTCACTGGACTTTAGGAGTGGCCAGAGAGTCGATCAACAGAAAGGGAGTAATCACACAGCGTCCTCAGGATGGTTACTGGACAATAGGTTTGAGGAATAACAATGAGTACAAAGCTGCCTCTGACCGTTTAGTCAGTCTCTCTCTGAAGCATCAGCCTGAGAAGGTGGGGGTGTTTGTGGATTATGAGGAGGGTCTGGTCTCCTTTTATGACGTTGGTGCTGCAGCTCTTATCTACTCCTTTACTGGCTGCTGCTTCACTCAGAAACTCTACCCATTCTTCAGTCCATGTGTTACCGGCAGTGGTAAAAATTCTGCTCCTCTGATCATCTCTCTTGTCAATTAGACTTAGTAAAGCAACCATTTGATTTTCGAAAGAAAGATTCACATCATTTAACATTGTAAATGTATTTTTTCTGATGTTTGCTTGTTTCAGATTTTGATCAATGTTTTTATCCTTTTTACCATAAATGTTTTTCTTTGATGTGTCACTTTGATATTTACTAAAACAATGCACCAGCATGACTTCATATTATCTAATGTAGTCTCATTTATTCTAATAACTACATTACCTGCCTTCAACACTGTCAAATCATCGGAAAACAATGTATTCAGATATATGAAGCATTTACATGTTGTGTTTAACCTTTTTATTGTCTGATCATTGTAAATATAAGAAGAGCTGCATCCTATCAAAAAAATGTAGAAATGAGCAAGATCTTATTTGATCTTAATTTTCTCTATGAATAAAATAGAAAAAGAATATTTTATTGAGTCTGATTCATTATTGAGTTTGTTTTTGATAATCAACAGCTAATGTTTCTAATGACGACCAAATCATGTGATTAAAAACGCCATCAGCTGTTCTCAGACTGACTTGAGCTGACAAGCTCCAATCCTCCATCACACCTGAGACAGCTGGTAGTGTGAGATGATGTCAGGTTATTGAAGGTTTGAACAGCTGATATGAACTAAACCAGAGATCTGAGGACGCCCTCTAGTGGAGCCAAGTCACAAACTCTTTGCTCAGTTTCTTGTCAAGAGGAGAATTATTTGTTTCAAAATCATTTGTACGTTGTAACAAGATATTCTTCATGTTTTTTGTGACATCGGTGTTAGTTGTTACTGGAAACCAATCAGTTCTGTTTGTACGAGAAACTTTTTTATTATTTAAATACAAATTTATTATTTTTTTATTTTTTTTATTATTATTTAATTATATTACAACATTTCACTTTATATCACAACATTCATTGCTACATTAAACCAGTGATTCTCAAACTGTGTGGCACGGCCCCCTGGGGGGCATGGTGGTCTGACCGGGGGGGATGAATACCACAAACATGAAACATGGTCTTACTCAGTGTGTTAGACCATGGATTAAATTTACACCGGAATATCCCTTTAAATCTAAATCTTAACTCTAAATCTAAATGTTAAACTGAAATCTAAATGTTAAGTATAAATATAAATGTTACATTAAAATATAAATGCTAAATGTTAAATATAAATATAAATGTTGAAAATGAATATACATTTATATGTTAAATCTATAAAAAAAATATGTCAATGTTACATCTAAATATTAAATATTAAATCTAAACGTTAAATTTAAATCTAAATGTTAAATGTTCAATCTAAATCTAAATGTTAAGTGTAAATGTTAAATATGAATGTTAAATGTTAAATTAAATGTTAAATCTAAATGTTTAATTTAAATCTAAATGTTAAATCTAAATGTTAAAGTTAAATCTAAATGTTAAATTTAAATCTAAATGTTAAATTTAAAGCTAAATGTTAAATTTAAAGCTAAATGTTAAATATAAATATAAACTCTAGATTATAAATCTAAATCTAAATGTTAAGTATAAATGTTAAATCTAAATGTTAAATCTAAATCAAATCTAAATGTTAAATATAAATGTAAATGTTAAATTTAAATGATAAATATAAATGTTAAATATAATTATGAATGCTAAATGTTAAATATATTTGTCAAGGGGGAAACTAAATATTTAGCTGTGCAAATTCCCACTGCCTTGTCAACAGAAGTACCAAATTAAAAGCGACCGAGTGCTGTGGTGGCTCTGCTGTGGTGGATGCTGTAGCATGATGATGACATCTGTGTTTTCAAGATGTTTCCCAGGTGTCCTACTGTCAATCTAAACATGTACCTGCTAATTTTTTTATAATCATATGGATGCTGTTTGATGTGTTGGACTGAGATCCTAACCCACCAAACATCGCTTTGCTCTGTATGAAAAAACAACAGCGGAGAATTGGCGAACCGCCACTGCAGCGATAATGTGGTGACTCAGTCAAAAGGGGTACTATCGCTGTCATTGCAGGCGCATTGTTGAACCTTTATTGCCACCAAAACAGACCTACCAATGTTTCCAGCTAACTCGCATGGTGTCAGGCAACATGACAGCACGGTGAGGAGACATGATGTTCGTGTCAATGAGTTTTTATTTTAATACTTCAGGTGACAGGCAATGTGAATTTGCATATTAGCTCAATATTTAGTTTCACATGTGATATTGGGAATTAAGATTTAGATTTAGATTTAAGATTTAGATTTAAGATTTAGATTTAACATTTAGATTTAATATTTAACATTTAGATTTAGATTTTTTATTTAGATTTAACATTGATATTATATTTTTGCAAGATAAGTTAATATCAAGTTCACAAATATTGGTTGCTATGGCGCCGTACTAGGTGGCAGCCTGTTGCAGCAGCTCCCGTAGGCTTCCAAGTTTTTTTTTGTATTTCTGTTTTGATTTTCCATGTGATTTTTGGCAACTCTTCTCAAGAGACAGTGAG
>CAEMYA010000250.1:55204-75821 GCA_903131615.1 Diplodus sargus | reverse complement strand
CTTCAGTCTGCTCTGAGGAGATTTAATGGCGGTTCGGTAGTTTAAACTGAAAATAAAATGGCGGCTCCTCAGCGACCTCTAACGGTCACGGTCAGAATGACGTCGTCTTATTTTCCGGTCTTTTCCACCGGGTCACCTGCTGGACCTGCTCCAGAGCTCCAGAGCAGGTACGTTTTCCGTATTAAATTCGACGGAATCCAAACAGAAACAAACTCAGAAGGCTGCACTAATGAACACCGGACAAATTCCGCTTCATCTAACGAGCTACATGTTCAGTTTGAGTTTTAAGTGAACCGCTAAAACATCACAGCTCATGAGCTAACGTTAGCTAGCTAGCTAGCTGACAGGCGCTAATCAGTCAGAGGTGTAAAATGGACTCGAGTCTGACTTTCAGTCTTATTCGGCGTTTTGCACAAAATCCGTTAACTTATTGTATTTTTTTGCAGCGTTCGTCGTTTACAAGACATCTGAGTGCTGACAATGCTGAAAATATCCATTTTGAAGGTAAGTGAGCTTTTCATCAAGTAGCTCAACTAACCACTACAGTTAGTTAGCGGTTGGGAACGTGACATTAATTAATGTACATGTGACAGCTGCTGCCATTCAGCATTAAGACGCATGTTTGTGAATAAAGATGTATATCAGGCGGTTTGTGGAGGTGTGATGCTCATGTCCTTATTTTAAAACTGTTATATAACATTAATTTGGATGTTGCAGGAGTGTAATGTCCTGTAAGGCATGCTGAATATATTATAAAGTTCACCTGTCCTCCACTGTGAGGAGAGGCAACCAACAGAAAGAGGAACAGGTTCACTGAATGTCATGCAAATGTTACCTGCAAAACCCCAGTTTGTTAACTGTAAGTCCCAACAGACCCAACAACTGTGATCTTTTCCCATATTAATGAACCTGAGGCTCCATTAATTAAAGCACCAGTTAGTCCAAGTCTGTGGTGGTAAGAATGGCAAGTTACAGGTGTCTTTATATTCATTTCATGGTTTATTTCCCCAAAAATCAAGCAAGCAAACAAAAAGAAGCCAAAGAAGATGCTATCAAACTATAATCTAAACAAACCAAACATCTAGAATAATCAAACAAGAAAGAATACTTATCATTAGCAAAAATATTGACTAATAACTAACAACGGACACGTAGCTCATTATTCTGAGTTTTCTGATGATTTGTCAAATCAACTCATGTTCTACTGTCACAGATGATCTAATGTAGTCATAAATCTGGTTACTAAATTAGATGTAAACATTGCAAACTGTCGTTTGAACTAGCTGCTGTAACATTATTAATACAATAGGTGGAACACCAACAGATATTACAGGTGCACCTCAAAATATTAATCCAAAAAGTGAAACCATCATTACACATAAAGTGAAATATTTCAATTCTCTCTTGTTTTGAATTGGATTATTACAATTTACAGCTCGTGAAATTCAAAAATCCAGTATCAAGAAATATCAGAATATTACACAAGACCAAAAAGGATTTATGATACAGAAATGTTACGATGAGCCTTAAGCATAAATCGGTACAGTTGGACCCAGTTCCTCTTTTTTCGGGCCTTTGCAGGTTGAGGACCCGTCCTGCCTCTGGGGTCGTGTTGTCTGCGGTGACACAGAGACCACGAAACAATATGACAAACTTCTGAATCAGATGAACCTCTTCTACCATGATGTCACTCAGGACCTGCAGAGGCTGCAGCCTACATCGTTGCAGGAGGGAGAGGTAATGAAACACCTGATCAAGCTCGGGGAACCCTTTTGTGTCACCTTGATGGCGCTGAAGGTGGATTGGATGTGTGCATTACTGTATTTCCTCTCAGGTGTGTGTGGTGTACTGGTCAGCGATGAAGTGGTGGTGTCGGGCTGTGGTGGAGTCGGTCTTTATGGACTTGGCGTCCTGTCAGGCTCATTGCCTCCTGGTGGACCACGGAGAACGACTTGTTGTCCCCTCAGACCGGTAAGACCAGAACAGAACTAGTGTTGCAGACCTGTATGTGTGTGTGTGTTTGTGTTTATGAACGCACGTCTGTGCTGTTTGATTTTTACCTTTTGCGTTCTCTGGCTCTGACAAGGATCCGAGTCGCTGTGCCGCATTTCCTCCAGCTGCCCTTCTGGGTGAGAAGGTTTCACCTGGCGGGAATCAAACCCATGACCCTGCAAGTTAATGTCCTTGAGGAGAATGCAAAGCTCATGTAAGAAAGGCTCACTGTGTACCATCGTACTATGGCTGGATTTGTGTTGTCCAGTGTGCATTATTGAGGGAATCCAGCCCGTGAAGGTGTTAAAATAAGCTCTGAACCACACACATCTTCTCCTGCTTCTGCAGATATTTTCACTGTGTAATCAGTTTCACTTTCCACTTGAAGTTTTCTTCCTTTCCTCCGCAGTCCGTCCAGTCAGTGGGACAGCTCTTCGACGCTCTACCTGCACAACCTGCTGCAAGGTGACCAACACGGCACATCTATGAACTAAGAATACAGTTTGTTTTGTTTTATTTTTCTTTATATTTTACATCTGAGAAGCAGCATCTGAATTGTAATGCGTTGATGTTAAAACATATTTGCAGTCTTGTGCATTCACTTGAAAGATTTCGTCCTTCCATCAGTGTCGACTCTGACGGAGGCCGTGTTGCTTGAATCAGTGTCAGACTCCACCTCCATTGAGCTCTACCTGACTGTAGGCGGCATCAAGGTGAACTTTGACTCCACACTGTAGGATTTGACAGGACACGTAGAGCTTTAAGCATTTAGTTTGAACACAGACATAAATACAGAAAAGATCATGAATAAATTCTGATTCTCCTCGTAAACAATTGTATCTGACTTGTTGACAACATCCAGCTTTCATCAGTCGTCTCTTGTTTGCTTTCATCGGTCAGTTTTTGTGTATTGTCAGCTTTAGTTTACATTTCCTTGTGCAGGTTGTTATCAGAGCTTTTTTAACTAATCAGTAGGTTTTGAATGATTTTTCAGATCTGTGTGAACGACGATCTGGTGGCCAAGAAGTTTGCAGTTTACATCAGAGAGTCAGCTGATGGTGGCGGGCTGGATGAGCAGGACCAATTTCCTGTCATGCTTTCCTCCAAGATCTTAACTCAGACTGTCTGCACGACCTCAAACAAGCTGGCAGCACAAACACAGCCGCCTCCTGGTAAACACACAGACGTCACTTCCTGTTCATGGCAGCCACCGCCACGTGTGTGAATGAATGTATGAATTCTTTAAGTCACTTTAGACAAAAAGTGTGTGATGAAGTCTGAACTGATTATGGAGTGACATGGTGTTGTGTATCTGCTTCACATTCACACTGACTCTAATCTGGTTTGACCCTCAGTGATGTCACCAGGTTTGGCTGCAGCCGGAGCAGGTGATTGGCTGACGGCTCCCTTTACAGCCCAGGTCAGCGGCTCTGCTCAGTCTGTTACTGTCTGTGCTGGACTAAGTGTCCACCAATTCTCACTTCTGAACTCTCTGCTGCTTTAGAGGCAACAACATGAGCTGAGGACCTCTGAGGAGGGCGACGGGTCAAAGGTCACAGATGAAAAACTGTCTCCAGGCAGCCAATCAAAGAAGGGCTCAGATACTGCGGCTGCAGAGAGGTGAGCGCAGGTTGTTGTTGACTGTGGCTGAGATATCAAAGTATATGTTTTTTTAATTGTTTTTATCAGCGTTAACAGACCTGCTCTCATGTTCAGTGACACATCAGAGGACACGGACTCGTCTCTGGCTGCAGCTCTGACCAGAAACCTCAGTCTGTTCAGGTGAGACTTGACTTGATTACACTCAGTGCCTCTGATGTGATTGGCTGAAACGCACAGCAGGTTTCATGTCTTTCTTAATATGACTGACAAATGCTGACGGAGCACTTCCCCACAGGTTCCTCAAGTTTCTGAATCCGGGCAGCAGCGACCAGCAGACGGCTGCACAGAACACGAACACCACAGGAAGTGTTTCTCAAAGAGAGGCCGAGCTTTTAAGAGCTGATGCTCTGGTACAGTTTTCAGCACATTTTGAAGGACATTTTACTAAATCATAGCACTCGTGAGGTTATAGATTTTACTGAGAGAAGTCTTAAATTGTTGACTGAGTGGAGTGCTCACAGATGTGGTAGTTGGTTACTGTATTTCACCTGCACAGTCCAGTCAGGAATTGATAGACGATGGTTTGGTGTTTGTTTTCTTTCCAGGTCAGTCAGCAAGAAGAGTTGAAATACATTCAGCCTGAAGAGACAGCTGATGCCTCCAGCACCTGCACGGGACAGGAAGTGTACGCTTCACACACCTTCAACAGTCCACTTTATTTACTGAAGCCCCGTTCAGATAGGAAGTATAAGTGCAGGGGGAGGTGGAGGATTACATCATCATTGTGCTCTGTTAATTCATCATTCGCTATTTTAGGCCTTGTAAAGTTGCTGCGTTTGAAATGAATGAGTCAAAAATCCCACTGCTTCTGAGCCATAACTCTTTAAAATCTACCTTGACAAAAGCAGTCTGGATGAGATTTAAATTACAGGAGCATCATTGAGCTCATTGCAAACAGAAGGTAACTGACCATCGCAGGTAATGTTAAAATCAGCCCACCTCCCCTGAACCTCACCTGACTTCCATCATCATGGGAGAGGAATAAATGACTCATTATTGGCTAAAATGTTCCTTTAATGTTAGCTGACTGAAACTTCCACCTGTTGTAACTTTACTTTTTGGCTTGATTTGTGTTTTTTTTAGTGGAAAAAGTGGCATTGAATGTCTTGGTGAAAGCAGTCAGTTTGAGTATCTGACTGATGACGAAACAAGGTACAATAAAACAGTCTTTCTTTATTTTCTTTCCCAATATTAAACCTTTTTATCTTACAACATGTCTACATTATAGTCCATATGTGACCCGGTCCATATAAAATACCGTCGGTTCTGATCGTCTATTTATTTTTCAGCGGTTCATGTGAGTCAGCAGAGTCGAGACCAGCAGAAGCGGAGAAGGTGTGCAGGAGTAAAGAGGACCGGGTCTGTTTACGGTGAGCTGCAGCTCAGAAAGATTCACAGTCAGTCAGTTCTGATGAGACGAAACTGGACAGGACTGTTTGTTGATAACGGCAGTGAACATCTGCTGTCAAGTTACCACACGTCACAGCATGGAAGTTAAAAGCTGACTAAGTCCTGATTAAACTTTTTTTTAAATTTTCAGTACTAACGATATCCAGCGTGTTTGAATTCTCATTGTTTTGTCTGACGCAGCCTTTTGGACTGGTTGAACCCGGAGCCTCTGAACCCTAAACAACATGCTGCAGACGATTGGGTATGTTCCCTGATTTCAATCTGAACTTTACAAACAAAATGTTACTGCTGTAGTTTTGGGTTTAAGGTGAGTTTTTAGTTTGCTTTCCCCTGCCTTTGTGATTCCCCTGTTCATGATGAGCCTCCTTTGTATTTCTGGGCCCAACAATAACTTTTTGAAGCTCATGGCACAAAGTTTAAGAACTGATGTTCTGTCCTACTGAGATATCTTTGTTAGAGAACAGTTTTAACATCAACGACGTGACACATGCATGTTAAGTAGCGCTGCACTATTACTCAAAATATTGTAGAAGCTGTAATTATTTGATACATATTGAATATGTGACCAAACAGTAATTAAGTACTTTCGTGCTGCTGAAATGTCCTGACCCACAAATCTTGTTCTCCAGATGTAAGAAAACATGTTTGTTTGGTACAGACTCCAACAAATGTCACATCATTATGATTTTTGTTGAAAATGAACATTGTGATGTAAAAATGATGATTCCCCCAAATCAAGAATCATAGTGCAATCGAAATATCTGGATAGATTCACAGTATGATCTCTTTTATGATCATATCCTGCCGCTCTCGTGTTCAGGCAGCATCAGACTTGGCTTTCTCTTCACTTGGTTGTGTTTGTAGCAGAGCTTATCTCAAAATGTGTTTTTGGGTCATTTCTACTGATTCAGTGCCAGCAGGCTCTCTGGGTGAATCTTGCTCTATCAGTTATTCTCCCTGTGATTTTGGACGCATCACGAGCAATGAGTACACACATAACAATGACTTTTAACTTGTCTGATGGGATTAGTAAGTTTCTCTTCTACTTGCCCTACAACAAAATCCACTCTCTGTGCTTTACTGTTTGTTCTGAGTTGAGTTTTTGTATCGATCCTTAGATTTAGTTGGATTTGCGTTGATCGTTCTGCCTCCTGACTGTCCTCAGGTTGTCCCCAGTGATCCCAGGAGAAGTGGGATTCTGGTGCACTCTTCCATCCCCGTGGAGCCCTGCACCAGCCTGGATGATGCCCCCATCACTGACGCTCTCCGCTGGGTAAACAAGAGCTTTGTTTGAGGCTATTTCAAAGTGGAAAATCTAAAATACGAGAGAAACGGATTGTTCAAGGCTGAGACATTCAGATCAACAATAAATCCACTTAGTAAAGTAAAAATTACTTCTACAGTTAATTCAGAAGTTTAAAAATAGCTTTTACTAAAGTCTGGAAAGAGAAATAGAATCAGTTATTAAGACAGTTCAGTATTGTCTTCTACTCCCAAAATAATGTTCCAGCATAGAATCCATGCAGTTAAGATTGAGTTGATTGAGATAGAAATAATAACAAGTTGATTTTGACTTTTGGTTTTCTAACACATTTTATTTTGTAAAATGTTCCAGTTTCTTCAATATTTTAATCAGACCTGTTTGAGTTCAAATCTGTAATAATGTTGGTTTTTCAAATCTTTGCTGTCACAACAAGTTACACCATTATTAAAACAGCGTTACCATCAAGAGCCACAGATGTTGTCTACTTACTGTAAGCAAGTCAGACATTGTGTTTTTCATTTGTGTGATGCAGCTTTTAATGATTTAATCTCCATTAATGAAGCCTGGACAATTATGGACAAACCATAATGTGTAGATATCATTTTAAAATCTTATTATACAATCTTTCAAATTATTTTGATGGTGTAAGTTGTAGAAAAATCAAACAAAGCATCAGTTTATGACGTTCTGCTTTCAGCGTGAATAAATTCTATTTTACCTGTAAAAAAATAAATAAACATCAAACGAGGTCATCAGCGAACAAACTGCTATTTTAACATAGTTATTATTAATGTCTGTGCTCGGGTCTGGTCACATTTAGATACATAACCTCATCGCGATCCGTCCTCCGGTCTCTCTGTCACTCGCTTCCAAAACGAATGCAAGTGCAGTGGACACGTGCTAGCAGATATCTTTACAACATCAGGCGCTGGTGTCTTCATTATCACTTTAAGTGGCCTGTTTTTGAAAGCTGATTAAGTTTAAGCATTTTCGCTCTGTATACTGGTACATCTGGGACTCTTACTGTGAAACAGAAGGGATCTGCCTGTACCGAGTTGCAGTTGACATGTGAGCGGGATAAAATGTTGGCTGACTGGTTCAGACAACAGACAGTCTGTGTTACGATATTCTCAGAATACAGGTGCAACAGATCTGTACAACAAACCTTGTTGCCACCTTAAATAACGTCTCTGCTCTGCTGTAAGTCTGTGTGACGGTTAGAAAGCACGACTATAAATGACAGCGAAGACAGAATATTTGGTTTATTTCAGTTCAGGCAGGTGATGTTGTTGGGGCGGCGGTGGATGGTTAGTGTGTGACCGGCACAAGATCGGATATATCTGACACTCAGGCTGGTCAGCGGTCATAAACGACCATGATAAAAACCTGCTGACTTTAGCTGATGGCCAATCAGTCGGTGCCTCTCTACTCTGTAGTGGCTACTGACAAAGATGAGGCTGGTAAGAATATAGATGTATTATAAGATCTCATTCTGGACCTAAAGATGGTGCCAGAAATCTCAAGCTGCAAAGTAACTAGTAGCTAAATGTATCAAAATAAATGCCGTGGAGAGGAAGTATCACCAGGGATCAGAGGTCATCGTAGTGACCGGCAGTGTTTACGTCCTGGCAGCTGTGGAGACTGAATTAAGAAGACGTTGAGTGGGCTGCTGATCCATCAGTTGATTAACAGCAACTGTTTCCGACACAAAAGCTGGTGATGAAGTGGGACTTGGGCCAGGATGGTGTAATGCACTTGAGCTGTTGTTATATGTATCAGGGAAAGACGTCGTTGAGCTGCATGTTGGAGTTTCACATGGCAACCGCTCTGTCTCCAGGTGCTGCGGAGGAAGCAGTACCTCACTCTGTCTCCAGCTGAGTGTTACAGCTGGCCAGCTGTCGCTCGAGGATGCAACACCGTCATCATCTCCCACAACGCTGACCAGCCGCTCAGCTACCTCATCCCGCTTCTCACCCACATCCTGCTCAACTCCATCTACGCCTCCATCACCTCCAGCACAGGGGTGGGTATCAACACCAGACGGGACGCCATGTATGATATTGGATGAAAGGCTTCCACATCATTCATTGACTGTATTCAGGGGATAGTGCGCTTATTTTTTTGTTTGTGTCCAGCCCATTGCGGTGCTGCTGTGTCCAGGCTGGGAGAAGATCCAGGCAGTGTATGACCTGCTGGAGGAGATGAGGGTCATCCAAAGCCTCCACCCCGTCACTGTGCTGCTGGGCATCGGCAAAGACGAGGCCAAAGCTGTCAGGATCCCCAAAAACTGTGAGCGCAGCACAATCTCAATCTGCTCAGCTTGTAACTCCATATTTTTGAGGTTATTATAGGAAGCGTCCAAATGCATATTTTTATTTTTTAATTTGTATAGTCCTAAACTAAGTCGTATAACTTCCTGAATGTTGTGTTTTGATTTGTACCAGGTCTGCTGTTAGTGACCACTCCTTTCAGTTTGGTCCGTCTGCTGTCCTCCCACTGCTTCCTGTTCCTGCGTCTGTACCACCTGGTGCTGGACGAGGCCGACCAGCTCTTCACTCTCGCTCCAGACCAGGTGATGGCGCCAGCATGTTGGCTGGAAATTATGTGATGTGATCAGTAACACACAGAGGAGACTTTGTGATGCTGCTCTCTGTCTGTCTGCATTGAGAAATTGATACACACACGTTTCCAGAGGGGAAGCAACTAATTTGTTCACTGACTAACCCAGAAACACTGGAACAAAGCACACACCCAGAGCACAGAGCAGTAACTGTGGGGCCAGGCAGCCTTTTCAGACTAATGTACGTCCATGAAGGCTATTCACTAACACATCTCCCAGCTGGCCAGTGAGAGCTATGAGATGGTCGGCGTCAGTGTTGTCAGGCAGTTCACATCCATATGTTTTGGAGGGGAGTCACTCTTGAGAGAGTCCTGAAGGATGGATACTTTCAAAGTGTAGCTTACTCTTGCTGGTTTCTCCAATCATACCAACCCCAGCTGTAAACATGAATGTTCTCCTGGTAGATGGCGACCATCCTGCAACATTTCCAGAAGATTACCCTGAGTGAGGAGAAGGACTCCTGTTCTCAGCAGCTGGTCGCTGTGGCCAAAAGATGGACCAGTCACATGGAGAGTTTGGTAGCCAATCACATGCCATATCCCTGCATTGTCACGACTGTCCTTGAGGAAGCTGCTCTTTATGGTGACGTCCAGCAGGTCAGTCTCAATCTGTAGATATGTTGTTATGTTGTTGCTCAGGTTTTGGTCTACAGAATTGAAGTGTGTACAAATAAGAAGATGCAAAACGTGCAGTTAATTAATTTATTCCTTATTAAAATTGCTGTAACTGATCTAATAATAATAAGTCAAAATAATTGTGAATATATCCCCTCTGCACCCACTGTACATTTAAAATGTGCGGTGAAGCTGCTGTCATTAGTTGTCGTGTCGACTAATGCTCAGCTGTTTGTTCTGGTGATGATGTTTCCTCTCACAGATCATTCTCGTGACTCTGGAGAGCAGTAAGATCTCAGTGCTGTTGGGTGCGTTGGATTTTAACCCTGATGTCAGCCAGAAGACTCTGATCATAGCCAACTCTGCTCAGGAGGTGGAGGATGTGTTCAAGGTGAGTACACTGCATCTGTAACTAGAATAGCACTTGGTGGCGTGCATAGCACAGCAACAGTCCCTTTTATCTGCATCGTTCTCACTCAGAGAGCCAGCAGTGTTTTCATCAAGAGCCATGTATTATGAATTAATGTAGAAATAATAGTCAGAAAAAATCCTGAATCTGTCTTAAAAATTAGACCACAGAAGTCTGAAAATGCCAGAAAACATCATCACCACTCTGAATCCACATGCATCTACAGATTAGAATAGAATGGGTGAGATTTGAGTGCATTGATGACATCTGACTGTTGAAAAGGAAAAACCACGGGGGACATTTTCTTAAAGTTTACCAGCGTCTTTTCTAATCTTCAGGCTGTGAGCAATCGAATAGCATTCTGCCTCAAGACCCACGAGGGGTTAACTCACCAGTTTGACTTCGTCGTCCAGCAGTGGAGGAAAGTCATCGGCCCCAGAACTCATATTATTCTGGGTAAACATGGAGAACATCATCCACAAGAAAGACAATTGAATTTCTTCCCTGAAAATGAAATATCCTGTCTTTTTCACTGTTGTTGTGTTTGACTTTTGACCCCCAGTGACCACCAACGAGTGTCTTAAGTGTTTGGGAATCAGAGATGCGAATTGTGTCGTCCACTACGACTTCCCCACTTCCCCCAAAGTATTCGGCAGCAGACTCTTCTGCATGGCCGACAACTTCAGAAACCTCTCAGGACGGGTAAGAAGATCAGACAGGATGATGCATTGAATCATATATTTCTGTGTGAATGATGGATGCATTAACTGAACCACAGTTTCAGCATCAACAGCTAAAAGGTGCCGGGATGATTTCTGCGGTTTCTTCTCCAAGGTTTCCTCCCAAAATCAATTGGAGAACCGCCCTCCAGTCACCCGGTCTATGCTGCTGATCTCTGAGAGGAACGCCCGTCATGTCGTCGGGGTTCTGCGTTACCTGGGGCGAACCAACGCCCCGCTGCCCCCTGAGCTGCTGTCCTTCGCCCAGAGTGTCCATCTCGTCCGGGAGGACCAGAAGACTGACAGGCCTCTCTGCAGCTACCTGAAGTGCTTTGGAGTGTGCAGGTCAGCTTTTACACCTCACGTAGTCACAAACTGAGTGGACGACCCAGCAGAGTTAAACATTTTTAGGAACCACTTAAGTCTCAAGTCTTTAATCAGAAATGCCAAACATCATCAAACAGCGATTTCATATTTAGGACACCCCGTTGCAGCTTCGTCTTTCTTTTTTGTTTTAAGTCTGCCGATCAGCTGTGTTTTGTTATTATGTGTTATGTTATTGTGTGTTTTGTTTTGCAGAGACAGCAGTGTGTGTCCCGACCGGCACACATTAATTTCCCACCTGGATCAGTCTGTGCTTCCTGCCACAGGAGTCATAGAGGTGAACATGTTCAAATCTGTGTCTCTACTTCAGGCCACTCCTGCAGACTTCATCTTAAATGAAGAGACTCTCATATGTATTAATTGGTATAAAATGCATACAGCTTACAATTTACACTGTTTCTTAGTCTAAATCTCATTATTTGACGTAATAATCAGATCTTGTATATCAAATAAATGGTCCTATGTCACTTTATATTATTTCCTTACACAGTTTCTGCCGCCATCCGTATTGATTACACACAAAAATGTATTTATATTTTTAATGAAACACCCAGTTGTGTCATCTGATGCTACACTGCGGTAAATTTGTCCCTGCGTTGTGTTCGATGCTTCCAGGTTGTGCCTCTCCACATTAAGACTGCATCAGTGTTCTACGGTCGGGTTGTCCAGAAGGAGGACGGCGGTTTCCAGAACGTGGCGTCTGAGATGACTTCTTATTATGCCGAAAAGAAACCTGGAGCCACGGAGTTGCTGGAGGGAGGCTTATATGCCGTGCAGGAGAATGAGCTCTTCCACAGGTACGGCATGAAACTTAAATGTAACTTTATCACACTGCGGGAGCTTTGTGGGTTTGAAACAGACACGACGCCTAAAGCTGAAATGCTGTTTGTGTCATGATATCCTCTGTCAGTGACGCGCAACAGCCAAGCAACTCGTATTTTATGCTGCTTTCCAGACAACTCAGAACTTGAAAATTACCAACCTCCGACTAGAAAAAGTATAATGCAACGCCACTCGAAGGCAAATTTTGTATTTGTGAACTTGGGCCACATTTACCCCGTTAGAAGAGGGTGTGGTGTGATGTCAGTATTTACAGTATTTGTAAAAGGTTAGTGGATGAAATGTTTAGATACGTTTGCTGTAGAGCTGTAAAGCTCTGTAAAATAAAATGTAATTCCTCCATTTAATTTATAATGCAAGGAGGCTGCACTGCTGAGGTCTCAGTTGTGGGTACACTTGTGAAAGATAAATCATCTTTGGGGTCGGCCCAAATTTGTATTGACATCTTGAACCGGGAAAGCTTCGAGGTCGGAAGTTGGAAATGTCAGCTAAGAACTCCAAACTCCAACGCAGTCTGGAACGCACCATAGTGTCTGCTAAATGAGGTTCCTGTTTGGTTAGCGGCCTGCCTCAAATTAGTTTAGAGGCTAATTATTATGTTTTGACTGTTTTGTCTGTCTGGATTAGAGCATCACAGAAAAATGCATGTGATGCAACTATGTGCTCGTTGAGGCAGGGTGAAGCTCCTGTCCGTTCCAGACAGAGGGGACCGGCTGTTTTTCAGCGTCTTCGCTCGGTTTATTGACATTGGAAAGGAGGAGGAGGTAAAATCCCATCAGATCCTTCAGCTCCCGGAGCAGTTTCACTCTCTGCCCGACCAGGCCGTGGAGATCATCGTCTGCAGGGTCAAACCCGCCGACGCCGAGACCAGCTGGCACCCCAAGGTTTCCTGCTCACCTTCCCTCTTTGCCCTTAAAACCCAACTTACCACTTTTCCTGTGACTGATTTTCCTTTCATGTACTCATCAACCTCAACTGATCCTTTCTACTCTTTTTTTCCAGCCTGATTTAAATACACCTAAAGTTGTTACACAAGATATATTGAAGAGCTGTTCTTAACCTCAGCTGGCAGAGCTCATTCTGGCTCCAATATCAACCTACTAGAATTGCATCGACAAGTTTAGCTTTGTGTTTAATTTCTCTGAATTGTCAGAAGAAAGTAAATTACGCTCCGGCAGAAAATATGTCAGAGGGAAGTGATGTCTGGACACCAGCGGTTCCAGGAGCACAAAATGCATTTAAGGAATGACAAGAAATAATTGAGTGGTGGAAGAAATACTCAGAGCAGCTGCACAAAAAAGGCAGAGAGCTCTGAAAAAGAAGCACTTTTTCTCTCGGACACTGGCATTCAGAAAAAAAAACTCTATGTGGACACAAGCCCTTAAATTGAATACATACGGAGGCAGATTAATGAATCTGCAAGTGCTGATCATATTTATGGCTTCTACTTTCCTGGAATTCACCAGAAAATGTTCAGTCCTGTGTAAAACAAGCAGTCGTGTGATGATCATGTGATTGATCTTTTTTTGGTTCACAGGTCACCAGAGCGATCAGCCAGAAGATCCGAGGTCTGCAGCACCGAGCCAGAGCTGTTTTCAGTCTGGGAAACACTGTTTTTGTTGACCCCATGGTAGGTGTTTCCCGGCCGATCATCTCATCCAGTCAGTGGGAGACTGTTGGACAAATGAAGTGTCTGAAAGAACAACAGATCACACAGTTTGTGTGTTGTAGACTGCTCAGTTTACAGTTTTCTCGACTGTTTTGTGACGAATGTCCACCAATAAACGTTTTCTTTATTTTTAGGTCCGTGTGACGCAGGTGCCAGGTATGAAAACTGTGATCAATGAATACAACGTGCAGTCGGAGATCCTGAACACAGGAATGGCAGTCAGCAACCCGCAGCATCTGGACCTGCTGAGGGCGTTCTGCCAGGAGAGCAAGACCGGCAGCAGTAAGGAGGCGGGTCACCTTTCTGGGTAAGGAAACCATCAACTGTTCTAGCGGTGAACTGCAGCTTTGTTGACACCAAAGTACTGAAGGTTACCTGTGGTGAGGTGGTTGGGGGTGTTTAGGCTTCTGGAACAGTTCTTTTGGAATCATCCTCATCTTTTGAAAATTGAAATGTAAAAATAGCTGAACTGAACCAGACTGCTTGGTGAAAACTATGGTGATTGAAGCAGCATTTAGTTGTTTTGTAGGTTGGAGGAAGGTCCGGCGTCTCTTGAGGTCCGGATCAAGGCTGAGGAGGAAGTTCTGGCAGAAGCCTTCAGAGCAGCAGAGGTCAGTCAGCTTGCTGGCCTTCCTCAACTCGAACCATGTGAGCCACTTAGTCCAGCATCTTCGGTGATCCAGTCCCTCGTCCCAGTACCACCACCAGTGGCTGAACACCACGTGGTGCCAGTGTGTGATGAGAAGTCGCTGCTGGCTGACTGGGCAGCTGCTACACAGAGAAACGGCCACACTGCTGATCTGAATTCAGCTGAGCTGATGATGAGGTTGGTGTGTTTACTGAGGAACTTAGAACAAATTACAGATAAACAGCATCACAACAATTCAGTCACAGAAAACAATCTTCAAACACAATCGAGTCACAAATGTTATAAAATATCAGGAGGTAGAAATATTAACTATTTACTAGTAATTAATGTCTCTGGCTTCCGGTTGTTGGTCTGATTGGAGAGCTGAACAGAAACTTTGTGATTCTGGTTCACAGGAACGGAGACGGAAGTGAAGTTGGGCCCACGACCAGCCGGGCTGCTCACAGCCCCTGTGAAAATGGTAAAAGTTAAATAAAGTTCTTTCTTAGTCCAAACTTCAATAAATAAAAATAAATAAAAGATGGTGATAAAATATTTTACATGAGCGAAGAAAACATAAATTAAACGAACAGCCATCGTAAGAGCAAGAATTTTGTTGCCTGAGACAAATATCATAGCGAGTGATCATGATTGGTCTCCACAACTAACACACAGTAAACCGTGTGTGTGTGTGTGTGTGTGTGTGTGTGTGTGTGTGTGTGTGTGTGTGTTCATGTTCGTGTTCTCAGGTGTGCCTGCAGGTGATGAACAAGGCGACCACCAGCAGCTCATCAGCACTGAGACGGACTGCGAAATCTCCACAAAAAGGTACAAGAGAGCTTACCTGCAGTAGACGACCCAGATTTGGCGTCTCTAAGACAAAAACAGCCTTTTAATTTGAAGTCAGCTGTGACTGAACTGTGAATGTCTGTCCTCTGGTTGTGTGTCAGTTTGCACCCTCAGGTCCGGTGGCACCAGACGTCCGACTCTGTGATTGTAACGGTGAAGCTGATGAGCCCAGAGAGCCAGCGCTGTGATTTCTACCCTGACAGAGTCGTTTACAGGTCCGTCAGGAGCAGGCCATCAATGATCGCTCACTTACTTCACATCACATCCAACATTCAGTGGAGCTTTTTATCCAGAGCACTTTACACCGGTGGGAGCGGGTACATGTTCAGCATGGCTAGCCTCTGTGTGAGTTAAACACACACAAACATGAGCTCACATGGTGGCCGGTGAACAACTTCATCCACAAAGTCCACTACGTGAAGTTACTCTGTAATGTTGTTTCACAGCTAAAGATCTAATCAGATTAATCTGTGATATCATGTGTTATCAGATGTTGGTACAGACAGAGATTCAGTTCAAGATCACAAACAGTTCATTAAGAAAAAACAATGATGATTTTTCTTTTTCCTGCTGTTGTTCTGATGCAGTGAAGCCCGACAGTATCTACACACTTCTCTGTGACCTCAGTTTGAACTGTTTTTGGCATAAACTTCTCAGCTACTTTAGTCTGTAATAAAATGTTCTACAATCAATATTTAGTGTCATATGATTATTGGTTGTCATCATGCCATTTGGTCGAGACCTCAGCGGGGCTCGAGCCATCTGACGATTTCACTTTGTGATCGATCTTGAAAGCTTCCACAATCTTCTTTCCATTAGCATTACTATTACTTTTATTTACAAACTGCTCATCATGTCTTGGACCAGCAGATCAAAGTGATGTAGTCAACAAGATGGCTGATGCTGATTGGATGAATTACTTCACTTGACTTCTTTTTGGTGTCCTATTATAAACAACTCAGCGAGAGTTACGGTTAGCAACATGGTGGATGAGGAGCTTGTGCCAAAAACGATCCTAAATGCAATAATGTGTATAATTACTGGGCATTTCAAAGCTGAGAAGAAAAAAGTTTTTGGTCTGATTGCTGAACACAAACAAGAACATGTCACCTGCTTATGTTTGTTTACAAGGTTATTTGTGACAGATTGGTGCCATTACATCCGGGCGGGGTAAAATAGCATTGTGATATGTTGAAGCTATATCACAATACACGTTATATATTGATATTTTGAAATATCGTCCAAAGCTCTTAATGAATACTAGGACTGGGCGACAAAATCAAACATCACAATATTTTTGACCCAATACCTCGAGGAAAGGAAAGTATTAGAAGAAGAAGAGTGGTCCAGAAAGTTCAGAAAACTACATCACTTAGCTGTAATGCAGCTTTTAAGCTCTATTACCAAACTAGGATGACGAAGAAGACGTTTGTCTTTCTGCTCAAAATAAATCTGAGTTAGTTGTGAAAGAAGTCTGCGTCTGTCTGCTTCTGGACTTTCTCAGCAGAGCCATATTTCTGTAAAGGTCCAGTGTGTAGGATTTGGTGTATCTAGCGGTTGTGAGGTTGCAGAAAGTCACCAGCTGAATAACGCTTAACCTCATCATCCTCTTAAAATGTGAGAGGCCGTCTCCAGCGTTTGGTTTGTCCGTTCCGGGCTTCTGTAGAAACATGGCAGAGTGTGTGGAAGAGAACTCGCAGATATAAAGTCTCGTTATTAGGGAACGCAAACAAAACCATTCAGAGTTTCAGTACTTCACAGCCTGCGTGCACCTGAAAGGAAAACACTTCATGAGTGCAACAAACAAGTGATCAGATGGTGTTGATTGTGTCCAGTGGCAGAGTGAACGGGCAGATCTACAGAGCCGACCTGGAGCTTCAAGCCGACATCGCTGCTGACCGCTGCTGCTGGGAAATGAAGTCCAATGAGCCGGTTCTCAAACTGGTCAAACAGCAGCAGGGACGCTGGGAAAGACTCCTCAGGAACAAGGTACCGCAGGTCACTTTGTTCAGTCCACAGCAGAAATAGATATTTATACTCAGGGAAAATAAAAAATAAGTTAATCTGCCTTTTTAAATGACAGTATTTGTTGCTGCGTCCATGGCAGATACTTTTCAGAACTGATTTTAATCTGCTACAAACTGAGGAAAAATATAAGATGAATTTCTGTTGATTTTATTTCTTCACACAGAATATTTTTGTAAGTTACAACATGAACTACTTTGACGAGGATGAAGACAGAATCCCAAATGGTGAGAAACCACAGAGATGCTTGAAGACGATGTGATTTATAGTCTTTGATACCTGCAGTCGCGCTTCATTGATCTGTTGCCTGTAATCTTTGTTGTTTGGTCTTCAGGTCTGAGCTTCGTGGAGGACACAGGAGAGGATAACTGCTATGTGAATGCAGAGAGCGGCAGTGAGAGCGACTAAAGATGACTCTTCAGTACCTTTAACAGCACGATGTCTGTTTATGACATATCGGCTACAGAGCAAGTTTGTTTCCTTTACTCCCCTGCTGGAGCTGCAGTCAATCTAACACAGCACCTGAGACAGTAAGGGCCTGTTGTTTATCAATATTAAACTATTGACAATACGTTAGGTTAGACTTTAGGTTAGATAGAAACCATTTTTGACCTTGAAAAGACAAAGACACACAGGGTGTTTTGTGCTGTACAGATTTAAAAGGCCTCTCAGGAAAAGAGGGAGAATTCAGTCCTCTCGTCCAAGAGGCGTCTTCAGTTCTAACTAACCGGAGGGGAGATGGAGGCAGCTGAACAACCATTCACACCTGTGCTCACCTGACCCTAGCAACCCACATGACAACCCACAAGTGGCCCTCACGACTCTGAACTCAGAGCTCACATGCGTCCTCAGCGACTCTGTAAGGACACTCCCACACAGAGTTTAAAAGCCTGCGACTCCCCTCCAGTTAAACCTGAAGAAGCCTCTTGAGATGAGAAGTGAAACGTCTTCAAGAAACTGAAACAAGCCCAGTTACCTACGATACAGCACCTAGAAATATGTTTAGGAAGCGTAAATAGATGATAATGATTGTAATAATAACAACAATGATGATTATGCATAAATACACCAGTTAATGTGGAAATGTGTTACGATTAAGTTTGTAGTAGAGATTTAAAAGAAGTATTATTTTAAGATGCAGCTTTTAATTTAGTCATTTTAATTAAAGGTACATTTCACCTGTGTTTTATGTGTATGTCCAATCAGTGCTGATGATGAATGTAGTCAAGTGAAGCAACACATTGCCTGGTGCTACACTGACGGAGCAAACTGACACCCATCATCAGCAGTGAGCCACTACAGCTACAACCAGCGAGCTGTGAGGTTCACACAGCTGTTGTTATCTTCATGGCACGTCTCTCTAGTAAACTTAAATACAGGAGAGAAACACATAACGTTAGCTGAGCTGGCTCTGCAGTGGCTCCACATCCACTGGGTGTCCAAAGGTCGGGCTGCCCCTCCACGAGCAGCACGGTTGAAAAACCTGCCTTGCTAAAATCAATCTTAAATATCTTGCCAAGCTCAGTGCGTCCGCCGCTCGTACACCCGTCCTGTCCGCTCTGCCTCGCCCAGGAACACAGCTGGGAAACTTATCTCTGTGATTTAGAAAAAGTAAGAAGGAGCACAGGAGCGCGTCTTCTCATGCTGTTACCATAGTTACCTCTCTCTCCACAGCGCTGTCAGCAAATTTAGAATAACCAGCTGAGACCTTACATCATGAGAACTGCCCCGTGGTACCGGTCCGTTTATCTCCTCAGTCACAAGCTGCCGGCTGGCAGGACCTCGTGAATATATTACACCGGTTCAACCAAGAAACTATTAACTTTTTGCCTTAAAGTGAAACTCTCACTGAAAAGGAAACAAGGCTTTATTTGTGATTGAATATGAGTCAAACTTTCATGTAAAAGCATAATTTCGTTTAGTTTTCGGGCAAGCTATTTTTAAAACACTAAGAAGGCTCGACACAACATGAAACTTTGTCTCTACACATGAACACGAGCATTGAGAACATTGTTTATTGTGTCGATCCCCGAGTGTGACCTAACAGGCAGGAGAGTTATTCAAAAACCTTCTTTTTAGTAACTCTGTGTACACAAACCATGTTCTCACTGCTCGTGTTCATGTGTAGAGACCCTGGTGATACTACCAGCAAAGTTTCATGTTGTGTCGAGACTTCTTAGTGTTTTTAAAATAGAGATTTTGATGCTATCGTATCTCTGCCCGTAACACTCCCATTGAAAATGAGTTTGACCCGAAAACGAAACTACAGTAAATCTTAAAAGTGCCTCTTTTAATTATGCTTTTACACAAAGGTTTGACTCCTATTCAATCACAAATAAAGCCTCGGTTTCTTTTTGTTGAGAGTTTCACTTTAACTTATCATTCTGAAGTGAACACTGATCGCACAGTGTCGTGGCACCATCCACGTCTGGATAGATCTTTTTATATTCAGTTTGCAACCGGGCTGCATTTTTCCAATATAAAAACAAAGCAAATGAAAGAACGTCTGCCGCTGCAGAACCAAAAAGTAAGAGGCTTTGTTGTTCCCGGTCACTGTGCAGGTAACGGAGGAACAAGAGGAAAAACTGTGGAAACTACACTGCAAAGGAAAAGACTCTGCTGATGAGTCAGTTGTTACATTGACTACATTTAACATCATCACTGAGTGGACGTCCACATGAACGTGGCACATTTCCCTTCAATGTTTCGTTAGTTCACAGTTGTTGGACTGATTTGTTGGTGTACTTGCAGGAATGTTGATTTGATATCGAAGCCTACACTTTTGTTTCTGTGTGTTTTTGTGACACAGTGTTTGTGTTCAGTATAAATCCAAAGACTGTTTGTTACCTGAAGGGGCTTCGAAGGAGGAAACAGTCAATTTGTTTGCTCTTACTCTTTTTGTTTCCACCATAGAAAAAAAACTTCAGCAGCTTTATTGAAGTGTGTTTGTGTTGAATCATTTTCACAGTAAAATCTTTGGTTTCTGCTCGTTGATGCGTTTTTTCTTTGACTTTTATGGCACTTTTTAATGAAAAGTAGAAGAACATCTTGAGACTGTTGAATTTCATTCCTGTATCATGATATTATTTTCCAGTTAAGATGCTGTTTGCTGAGTTAAGCCTCATGGACAACAGAGTGTTAAGAAATGCTGAGAAGGCTTGTACAGACAGTCCACTTGTATATTTGGTGTTTTTCGGCAACATTTGAAACTGCAGGAACTCAAAATTTAAATTCCAGGTGCTGCAGGAATAAAGTAAAGATAATAATACATACAGAGATGAAAAGTGGACTCAAGTTCTGACAAACGATAAAGAAGACAAGTGGCATAATTAAACTTATTGACATGGGTAACACTATAATAACCATCATTAATAACCAGTACATTTATAGTATATTAGATTTAGTTCAGCAGTTTCACTGTTAAGAAACAAATGATTCTTAAAACATTTATTATGAAACTGTAATGGTTAAAAAACACTATTTGCAATCCTCCAATCAAATCCAAATAATGTTTATACATGAACTGCACAGT